>CAHIKZ030000903.1:647500-817642 GCA_903632075.3 Acanthosepion pharaonis | reverse complement strand
ACCACTTCCCCCCCAAACCCTCAATTCTTCCCCCTTTTGATCTAAATGAAAATTTTTTGAAAAGCTTCAAAAATACAGGGACCCTTTTTATCCCCAAACCACTTCCCCATAAATTTCCTCCAAATCCCAATGTCATTTTTGAGTCTGAATGAAGATTTCTTCAAAAATTAAAAATACAGGGACCCCATTTTTTCCAACCACTTCCCCATCAATATTTTCCCCGGGAATCCAATTCATTTTCTGAGTCTGAAGAATTTCTTCAGAAAAGCTTCAACAAATAAGGGACCCATTTTCATCTCCAACCATTTCCCCCATCAATATCTGCTCCGGAACCCCTCAACTTTTTCGGGTCTGAATGAAAATTTTTAAAATTAAAAAAAGGGCCCCTTTTTCATCCCCCAAAATTTCCCCCTTTTTGTCAGGAACCTTCAATTCATTTTCTGAGTCTGAATGAAGATTTCTTCAGAAAAGCTTCAACAAATCGGGGCCCCTTTTTTTCCCAAAATTTCCCCAAAATTCCCCCGGGGGTTTAGTCTTTTTTTTTCAAAAATTTTTAAAAAAAACCCCCCCAAAAACCCCATTCCCCTCAACCCCCCAAATTTCTCCCCCCCCCCTTTTTTTTGATTGAAAGTTTTTCAAAAAGCCCCAAAAAACCCTTTTTTAAAACCCCAAAATTTCAAAAAATTTTCTTCTGTTTATTTTTTAAAAAAAGTTAAAAAAACCCTTTTAAAACCCCTTCCCCATAATTTCCAACCCCCCCTTTTTTGGCGGATAAAATTTTTAAAAGTTCAAAAATGGGGCCCCAATTTTTAAACCCCTTTCCCCCCTTTTAATCCCCATTCTTTTCGGGTGGGGAAAATTTTTTAAAAGCTTCCAAATAAAAAAAATTTTTCTCAAAATTCCTTTTGGTTTTTCCCCCCTTTTTAAAAAAATTTTAAAAAAACCCCTTCCCAAATTTTTTTTTTCCCCCAAACCCTTAAATTTTTTTGGGAAACCCCCAAATTAAAACCCCCAAAAAATTTCCCTCAGAAAACCCTAAAAATTTTTTGAGGTAAAATTTTTAAAAAATTCCTTTTGGGCCAATTTTCATTAAAACCCCCCCAAAAATTTTTAATTCAATTTTAATTTTTTTTTCCCTTAAATTTTTCCAAAAAATTTAAAAATCGGGCGTTTTTCCCAAAAAAACCCCTCAAACCCCCGGGCCCCCCCCCCTTTTTTTTCAAATTTTTTCAGAAAATTCCAAAAAAACCCCATTTTCCAAAAACTTCCCAAAAAACCTAAACCCCCAACATTTTCTTCAATTTTTTTTTCCCCAACCAAATGGGACCCTTTTTATTCCCCCCTTAATAGCCCGTTTTCCTTTTTTTTAAAATTTTTTAAATTCAAAAAAAAACCGTTTTATTAATTTTTCAAAATTCCCAAAAACCCTTTTTTTCAATTAAATTTTTAAAAAATTTAAAGATTTCTTCCAAACCCCTCAAAGTCCTTTCCCCTTTTTTTTTTTCCCCTTTAATTTTTTTTGGGAAAACTCAAAAAAAAAAAAAACCCCCCCCAAAAACTTCCCCCAAAAAATTTTTCCCCTAATAAATTTCTAGAATTTTAAAAAATTTTTAAACCCCCCCCAAAAATTCCAAACCCCTTTTTTTTTTCTCAAAAATTCTTTCAAAAAAGGGGATCCAAAAAACTTAAAAAAAATTTTTTTCCCCAAAATAAAACAAAAATTTTAAAAAATTTTTCCCCAAAATTTTTCAGGATTAAATTTTTTCCCCAAAAATAAACCCCCCCCAAACCCTTCACATCGGGAATTTTCCCCCCCCCAAAACCCCCCTTTCTTCAAAACCCCCTAAAATTACTGATAAATTCCCCATTCCAAAAACTTCCCAAACCCCCAAAAAATGGGGCCCAAAAATTCCCAAAAAAAATCAAACCCAAAACCCCCCAACCCATTTCATCAAATTTCCCCAAAAACTTCAAAAAATTTTCCGGAAAAAAAAATTTTTAAAAACTTCAAAAAATACGGGGCCGCCTTTTTTCCCCAAACCCCCCCCCAAAACTCCCAAACCCAACTTTTTAAATTCAAATTTTTCTTCAAAAAATTCCAAATGGGGGGGCCCTTTTTTCAAACCCCAAAATTTTCCCCCGGGGAACCCCCAAGCCTTTTTATCTAAGGTTTCCAAAAACTTCTAAAAAGGGACCCCATTTTCATCTAAACCCCCCAAAAATTTTGGGGGAACCCAATTCTTTTTAGCTATAAATTTCCCCAAAAAAACTTTAAAAAATTTCGGGAAAATTTTATTCCAAAACCCCCCCACAATTTCCTCAAACCCCCCAAAATTTTTTTGGGTCAATAAAAATTTTTTCAAAAAATTCCCAAAAAAGGAGTTTTTTCCTAAACCCATTCCCCATCTATCTTCCCCCCCCAAATTCTTTTCGGGGAAAAAGATTTCTTCGAAAAGTTCCAAAAAACCCCTTTACCCAACACCCCCCAAAAATTTCTGCCCCAAACCCCCATTTTTTTGTTAAAATTTCTTCAAAAATAAAAATAAAAATTTTTACCCCAACCATTCCAAAAAATTCTGCCCCGGGGAACCTCAATGTCATTTTGAGTCTGAATGGATTTCTTCAAGCTTCAAAAATGGGACGCCATTTTATTCCAACACTTCCCCATCAAATCGCTCCGGGGAAATCAATTTTTTTTGAGTCGAATGAATTTCTTAAAACTTAAAAAATAGGGCCCCATTTCATCTAAACCCACTTCCCCAAATTCCCCCCCCCGGGATTTCTAGTCTTAAATTTTTTAAAAAAAAAAAAGGGGCCCTTTCACCCCATTCTAAAACTCCCCAAATTCTGTCTTTTTTAGTCTGAATGAAATTTCTTAAAAACCAAAAAAGGGCCGCCATTTTCATCTCAACCCCCCATCAATATTCTCGGAATCCTAATTCATTTTTTGATTGAAAAAAATTTTTTTAAAAAAAACAAAAAAATAAAACCCCCATTTTTCCCCCCTTCCCCCAAATTTAAATTAATGTATTTTCGACTAAAAAACCCCAAAAACTCCAACTCCCCCCTTTTCTCTAAAATTTCCCAAATTTCCCCCGGGAACCCCTAATGATTTCTTTTAAAAAATTTTTTAAAAAAGCCAACAACCCCATTTTCTCTCCAAATTCCCCTCAAATTTTTGGGGAATAAGTTTTTTCGAGCTAAAAAATTTCCCAAACTTAAAAAATCAACCCCTTTTATCTCCCCCCCCCAAATTTTTCCCCAGTAATTTTAAATTTTTATTAAAAATTTTTTCCCCAAAATTTCACAAAAAACCCCCAAATTTTTTCCCAAACCCCCCATTTCTGTCGGGAACCCCCTAAGATTTTCACAAAAAAGTTTTTTAAAAATTCAAAAAATTTCAGGGACCCAATTCCCCCCCCCCAAAAATTTTCCCCAAACCCCAGCATTTTCATCTAAAAAAAATTTTTAAAAAAGTTTCAAAAATCCCCCATTTTATCTAAATTCCCCCAAAAAACCCAAACCCAATGCTTTTTCTAATTTAAAAAATTTTTCAAAAAAAAAACGGGGGTTTTTAAAAACCCTTAAAAATTCTCCAAACCTTCCTTTTTTCCCTTTTTTTTAAAAAAAAAAACCCCCCCCAAAAATTTAAAAACCCCCCCTTTTTCCCCTTCAAAATTTCTCAAATTCCAATGAAACTTTTATTTTTTTAAAATTTTAAAAAAAGGGAAAACCCCCCTTTTTACTCCCAAAACCCCCCCAAATTTTTTTTCCCAAATTTTTTTTTTTTCCGGGTTTAATTTTTTCGGGTTTTAAAAACCCCCAAAATTTTTAAAAACCCCCATTTTTTTTCCCCAAATTTTTCAAAAATTAAAAAATTTTTTTAAAAAATTTTTAAAACTCCCCCCCCAAAAATTTTTCCCCCCAAATCCCCCAAAAAACCCCAACTTATTTTTGGGAAAAAAATTTCCAAAAAATTTAAACAAAACCCTTTTTAAAAACCCCCCCACAATTTTGGAACCCTAATTTTTTTATTAAAAAAACCCGAAATTTCAAAAAACCCAAATTTTTTCCCCAAATTCCCCAAAATTTTCGGGACCCCCCAAAATTTTTAAGCTAAATTTTTTTTAAAACTTAAATGGGCCCCCTTTTTATCTCCCCACCCCCTAATCCCCCATTTAATTTTTTTTTAGTCAAAACCCCAAAATTTCAAAAATCCCCCCTTTTTTTTCCCCCCAAACCCCCCCCCCCCTTTTTTTAAAATTTTTAAAATTTTTTTCCCAAAAAAGGGGAAATTTTTTTAAAAATTTTTCAAATTAAAACCCCTAATTCCCCCCCCCATTTAAAAATTCTAAAAAATTTTTAAAAAAAAAATTTTTTAAAAAATTCCCAAATAAACCCCCCCCCCAAATTCATTTTTCTGAAAAAGAATTTTAAAAAAAAATTCAAGGGGGAGTTTTTTTTCAAAAACCCTTCCCCAAATACGCTAAATCCCAATTTTTTATCGGGAAAATTTTTCTTAAGCTTCCAAATCAGGGAGATTTCTTCAAATTTCCCAAAAACCTAAAACCCTTTTTCTTTTTAAAAATTTTTTAAAAGAACAAATGGGAAATTTTCATCTAAATTTTCCCCCAAAAACTTCCAAACCCCCAACATTTTTCTAAAAATTTTTCCCCAAAAACTCTCGGGGACCCCTTTTCATCTAAACCCCCCCATCAATATTCGGGAACCCCTTCTTTTCCCCCTTTTTAAAAAATTTTTTCCCCAAAACTTCAAAAATCGGGCCATTTTTTTCCCAAAAAAACCCCTCAAATTCCAACCCCATTTTTCTAAAAATTTTTCCCAAAATTCCAAATCCCCCTTTTCATCTAAAACCCCCCCAAAATTTTCCAAACCCCCAAATTCATTTCTTCAAATTTCCAAAAAAACTCCCCCCCTTTATCCCCATTCCCCCTCTATCTGAAAAAAAACCCTAAGCTTTTCCTCGGAAAATTTTTTAACAAAAAACCCCCATTTTTCTCCAAATTCCCCCTTTAATTTTGGGGAAATTTAATTTTTCTGTTTTAAAAAAACTTAAAAAAACTTCCAAATAGGGGCCCTTTATCTCCCATTATCATTCGGTAATAATTTTTTCCAAAAAAATTTTTAAAACAAAAAGGGCCCCTTTTTCTAAAAATTCCCCATCAATATCTGCCCCGGGAATCCCAATGTCTTTTTGGGTTAAAGTTTTTTTTCAAAAAACAAAACCCCCTTTTTCTAAATTCCCCATAATTTCCTCGGAACCCCAAATTTTTTCAAAATTAAATTTTTTTTAAAAATTTCCAAATCAATTCATTTCATTCCAAATTCCCCAAATTTCCCTTCCGGGGAACCCCAAATTCTTTTTCATCAATAAAATTTTTTAAAAAAAACTAAAAATGGGAGGTTTTTCCCAACCCCACAAATGGAAATCTTTTTTATCTAAAATTTAAATTTTTAAAACCCTTTTCATTTCCCCCTTTTAAATTTTTTTCCCAAATTCTGCCCCCCAATTTTTTCCCCCAAAAAATTTTCGAATTTTTCCCAAACCCCCCTTTTTTTTTAAAACCCAATTTTTTTCTAATTTTTTTTCCCAAAAAAAGCCCCAAACTTTTTTCAAAATTTTCAAACCCCCCCAAAACCCAAAAACCCCCTTTTTAAAATGGGGAAAGATTTTTCAACTTCATTAAAAAAAACCCCCCCCCAAAAACATTTCCCCATAATTTCTAAAAACCCCCCAAAAAACCCCGTTTTAAAACCCCCCAAAAAAAACCCCCAAAATTTAAAATTAAAACCCCCATTTTTTTTAAAAAACCCTAAAATTTCCCCCAAAACCCCTTCCAAACCCAAAAAAACAGGGACCCCCTTTTTTTCCCACAAAATTTCTCCAAACCCCCCACAAATTTTCGAGGAAAATTTTCTTAAACCCCCAAAAAAACCCCTTTAAATTTCAACATTTCCCCCTTTTTTCTCCAAAACCCCTTTTTTTAATTTTTAAATTTTCCCCAAAAAAAAACCCAAACCCCACTTTTTCCAACCCTTATAAATTTCCGGGGAACCCCTAAAAAGGGGGGAAAAATTTTTCCCATTCCCAAAAAAAAGGGCCCTTTCCTTAAAACCCTCCCAAAAAATTTTTCCCGGGGAACCCCAATTCACTTTAATAATTTCTTAAAAAATTTCAAAAATCGGGAGCCATTTCTCTAAATTTCCCAAAATTTTCCCAAACCCCTTCATTTTTTCTTAAAATTTTTTGAAAACCAAAAATAAACCCCTTTTATTCCCCCCCCAAAAATTTGGGAATTTTCTTTTTTCATTTGGGTTTTAAATTCAAAAATCCCCCTTTTTCCTAACCCTATAAATTTCCCCGGGGAACCAAAAAAATTTTTTTGACAAAATTTTTCCCAAATTCCCCAAAAAAAAGGGGGTTTTTCCCCCATTCCAAAATTAAAAAATTTTTCCCAAAAATTTCCGAAAATTTTCCCCAAAAACCCTTCCCATCAAACCCCTTTCCCCCCAAACCCCTCTTCTTGGTTTTAAAAATTTTCCAAAAAGCCCTTTCAAAACCCCCCCAAAACCCCCCAAAATTTTCTCCAAATCCCTAATGCCAGGGTCTAAGTTTTTTTCCCAAAAAGGGGTTTTTAAAACCCCTTTTATAAACCCTGTTTTTAAACCCTCAATTTTTTTGGGATCTAAAAAAATTTCTTCAAAAAAAAAAAACCCCAACCAACCATTATAAATTCTTCAAATCCTTTTTAATTTTCTAAATAAGGGGTTTTCTTCAAAAAACAAAAAAAGGGACCCCTTTTCATTCAAACTTTCAAAATTCTTCCCCCCAATTCTTTTCGGTCTAAAAAAAAATTTCTTCGAAAAAGTTCCTCGGGGAACCTTTTCAAAAAAACCCCCTCCTTTTTCCCCCCAAACCCCCTCAATATTTTTTAAAAAAATTTTCGAGTTTTAAAAAACCCCCAAAACTCCAAAAACCCCCCATTCACCCCCCCTTTAAATTTTTTTTCCCAAAACCCCAATTTTTTGGCTTTTAACCCTTAAACCCCCCCCCAAATTTTTTCCCTATTAAAATTTCTGGGGAAAAAAGTTTTTTTCTAAAAAACCCCCAAAATTTTCCCCCCCATTTTTAAAAATTATTCTTTTAGCCCCAAATCGAAATTTCCCCAAAAAACCCCAAAAAATTTTTCCCAAACCCCAAATTTTTTTTCCCCCAAACCCCCCCTCAAAGCTAAAAACCCCAAAATTTTTTAAAAATTTTCTCAAAACTTCAAAAAAGGGCCCTTTTTAATTTAAATTTTTCCAAAAATTTTTCCAAAACCAAAATAAATTTTTTTTAAATTCCCCAAAAAATTTCCAAAACCCCCAACTTTTTTATCTAAAAATTCCCCAAAAATTTCAAAAATCACCCCATTTTCCCCCCAAAAAATTTTCCCAAAAAAGCCAAAACAAGTTTTTTTTCCCAATAAATTTTTCCCAAACTTCAAATAAACCCCCCAAAAATTTTTTAAAATTTTTAAAAACCCCAAAAATTTTTCATCCCCCTTTTCCCCCCCCCCCCCCCTTTTTTTTTTAAAAACCCCAAAAATTTTAAAAAAAATTCCATTTTTTTTAAAAATTTTTAAAACTCCCCCTTTTAAAATTCCAACCCAAAATTTTTTTCCCGGGTTAAATTTTTAAAATTAAATAACCCTTCCCCTCAAACCCCCCCCCTTTTTTTAAACCCCTTCTCAAATTTAAAGATTTTCAAAAATTTTACAAAAAAGGGGGTTTTTAAAACCCCCCTCCGGAAACCCTTTTTCATTTCACTTAAATTTTTCAAAAAACAAAAAAATTTTGGCCCTTTTTTATTCCAAACTTCCCCAAATACCCCAAAATCCTTTTAAAACTTCAATAATTTCTTCCCAGAAAACTTCAAAAAAACAGGGAGATTTTCCCCCAAAAACCCCCCCCCATAAAACCCCCATTCCCCCCCTTTTTATCTGTAAATTTTTCTTCAAAAATTTCAAAAATCGGGAAAAAACCCCCAAACCCCCATTATTTTCCCAAAACCCCTCAATTTTTTGGGGGAAAAAAATTTTTCAAAAAGTTCAAAAAAAAATTCCATTTTCCCCCAAAACCCCCCATAATTCCTAAATCAATTCTTTTCGATCTAAGGGAATTTCTTCGAAAATTTTAAAAAACCCCCTTTTTACCCAAATTTTTCCCAAACTTCCCCTCAATTCTTTGGGAATAAAATTTCTTAAAAGTTTAAAAAGGGGAAATTTTTCTCTAAATTTTAAAAAATTTTCTCCAAATCCCCAATTCTTTTCGGAAAAAGATTTTTCAAAAAAGTTCCCAAAAAAACCCTTTTTTTTCCCCCCCCCCCCCCCAAACTCCCCAAATCTGTAACTAAGGGTTTTTCCCAAAAATTTAAAAAATTTTAAACCCCTTTTTTTCAAACATTCCCTTTCAACCCCCCCCTTTTTTTTGGGGGTTAAAAATTTTTTTCGAAAATTAAAAATACAAGGGGCCTTTTTCACCCAAAAACCATTCCCCAAAACCAAACCCAATTTTTTGGTCTAAAAAATTTTCCAAAAAAACTTTTAAAAACCCCCTTTTTCACCCAACCCCCCTCAAATTTCCCAAACCTTAATTTTTTCTTCGAAGGAAAAATTTTCAGAAAAACTTTTTTTAAAAACCCTTTCTTCCCCCCCCCATTTTGTCAAACCCCTTTTTTTCCTTTGAAAAAATTTTTTTGGGAAAATTAAACCCCCCCATTTTCCCCCAAATTTCCCCCTTCTTGTGGGTTTTTTTAAAAATTTTCCAAAAAAAAAATTTTTTAAAAAACCCAAAAAAACCCCTTTTTTAAAAATTTCTTCAAATTTCCCCAAAAACCAAATTTTTTTCCCCCTTAAAATTTTTCCCCAAAATCCCAAGCATTTTCATCTAAAAATTCCCCAAAAAACTTCCCGGGGGGCCCCTTTTTCCCCATTATAACTGTAAATCCCCAATGTTTTTTTCCATTAAAATTTTCTTAAAAAAAAAAAAAACCCCCCTTTTCTCTAAAAAAAATTCTCTAAACAAAAACATTTCGGGGAAAAAATTTTTTTAAAAATTCCAAATAGGGGAAATTTTTCCCCAACCATTCATCAATTTTTTTTCCCCCCCAAAAGCTTTTTATCAAAAAAAAAATTTCTTCAAAAATTTCCCCAAATACAGGACCCCATTTCATTCCCCCCCATAAATTCCCCCGGGGAAAATTAAAATTTTTGGGAAAAATTTTTTCCCAAAAATTCCCCCAAAAAAAAGGGCCGTTTTCTCCCCTTCCCCATCAAATTAAAACCCCCAATTCATTTTGGGGGTTTTTTCCCCCAAAAAAAAATCAAACTTTTTTCAAACCCTTTCATTTTCGGGAACCCTAATGTTTTTTTTAAAAAGTTTCAAAAAAAAGGGTTTTTCATTAAAACCCCCCATTATTTTCCCAAAACCCTCAATTTTTTTTGATCTGAAAAAAAAATTTCTTCGAAAAGTTCCAAAAAGGGGCCCCTTTTTTTTCCCCAAAACCCTTTTAAATCTGTCCCCTCAATTCATTTTTCAAAAAATTTCCCCGAAAGAAAAAATCGGGGACCTTGTCATTTTCTGAGTCTGAATGAAAGATTTCTTCCAGAAAACAGCTTCAACAAATACAGGGGACCTTCAATATCATTTTCTGAGTCTGAATTTTCATCTCCAACCACTTCCCCATCAATATCTGCTCCAGGGAATCCTCAATGTCATTTTCTGAGTCTGAATGAAAGATTTCTTCAAAAAGCTTCAACAAATACAGGGACCGCCATTTTCATCTCCAACCACTTCCCCATCAATATCTGCTCAGGGAATCCCTCAATGTCATTTTCTGAGTCTGAATGAAGATTTCTTCCAAAAAATACGCTTCAACAAATACAGGGACCTCCATTTTCATCTCCAACCACTTCCCCATCAATATCTGCTCCAGGGAATCCCTCAATGTCATTTTCTGAGTCTGAATGAAAAATTTCTTCAGAAAAGCTTCAACAAATACAGGGACCGCCATTTTCATCTCCAACCACTTCCCCCATCAATATCTGCTCCAGGGAATCCTTCAATATCATTTTCTGAGTCTGAATGAAGATTTCTTCTTCAAAAAATACAGGGACTTCATCAAATACAGGGACCATGTCATTTTCATCTCCAACCACTTCCCCATCAATATCTGCTCCATCTCAATCCTCCCCATCAATGTCATTTCTGAGTCTGAATGAAAGATTTCTTCCAGAAAAAGCTTCCAACAAATACAGGGACGCCATTTTCATCTCCAACCACTTCCCCATCAATATCTGCTCCAGGGAATCCCTCAATGTCATTTTCTGAGTCTGAATGAAAGATTTCTTCAGAAAAGAAAAATATGCAGGGACTTTTCATCTCCAACCACTTCCCCAAATATCAGGGACCCCTCAATGTTTTCATCTGAATGAAAGATTTCTTCAACCAACAAATACCCCATTTTTCATCTCAATACTTCCCCATCAATATCTGCTCCAGAATCCCTCAATGTCATTTTCTGAGTCTGAATGAAGATTTCTTCAGAAAAAGCTTCAACAAATACAGGGATCCCAATATTTCATCTCCAACCACTTCCCCATCAATATCTGCTTCCCCAGGCTCAGAATCCCTCAATGTCATTTTCTGAGTCTGAATGAAAGATTTCTTCAGAAAAGCTTCAACAAATACAGGGACCATGTTTCATCTCCAACCACTTCCCCATCAATATCTGCTCCAGGGAATCCCTCAATGTCATTTTCTGAGTTTGAAAATTTCTTCAGAGTTCAACAATGAAACCGATTTCATCTCCAACCTTCCCCCAAAGCTGCTCCACAAATACATTTTCTGGGACCGAAAAGCTTCAACAAATACAGGGACCATTTTTTCATCTCCAACCACTTCCCCATCAATATCTGCTCAGGGAATCCCTCAATGTCATTTTCTGAGTCTGAATGAAATTTTCTTCCAGAAAAAGCTTCAACAAATACAGGGACCGCCATTTTCATCTCCAACCACTTCCCCATCAATATCTGCTCAGGAATCCTTCAATGTCATTTTCTGAGTCTGAATGAAAGATTTCTTCAGAAAAAGCTTCAACAAATACAGGGACCGCCATTTTCATCTCCAACCACTCCCCCATCAATATCTGCTCAGGAATCCCTCAATGTCATTTTCTGAGTCTGAATGAAAGATTTCTTCTTCAACAAATACAGGGACCGCCATCTCCAACCACTATCAATATCTGGGAATCCTCAATGTCATTTTCTTTGAGTCTGAATGAAAGATTTCTTCAGAAAAAGCTTCCAACAAATACAGGGACCGCCCATCTCCAACCACTTCCCCATCAATATCTGCTCCAGGGAATCCCTCAATGTCATTTTCTGAGTCTGAATGAAAGATTTCTTCAGAAAAGCTTCAACAAATACAGGGACCGCCATTTTTCATCTCCAACCACTTCCCCATCAATATCTGCTCCAGAATCCCTCAATGTCATTTCTGAGTCTGAATGAAAGATTTCTTCAGAAAAAGCTTCAACAAATACAGGGACCCCATTTTCATCTCCAACCACTTCCCCATCAATATCTGCTCCAGGGAATCCCTCAATGTCATTTTTCTGAGTCTGAATGAAAGATTTCTTCAGAAAAGGACTTCAACAAATACAGGGACCGCCATTTTCATCTCCAACCACTTCCCCATCAATATCTGCTCCAGGAAATCCCTCAATGTCATTTTCTGAGTCTGAAAAAGATTTCTTCCAGTTTTCTGAATGAAATGAAGATTTCTTCAACAAATACAGGGACCGCCATTTTCATCTCAACCACTTCCCCATCAATATCTGCCCAGAACCTCAAATGTCACTTTTCTGAGTCTGAATGAGATTTCTTCCGTAGTGTTTCCAATAAATACAGGGACTGCTATTTTCATCTCCAACCACTTCCCCATCAATATCTGCTCTAGGGAATCCCTCAATGTCATTTCTGAGTCTGAATGGAAAGATTTTCTTCCAGAAATACAGGGACTTTCAACAATCAATACAGGGACTCAATGTCATTTTCAGTTCGAATGAAAGATTTCCAGAAAAGCTTCCACAAATACAAAATCCCCCATCCCAAATATCTGCTCCAGGGAATCCTCAATGTCATTTTCTGAGTCTGAATGAAAGAATTCCTTCAGAAAAAAGTCAACAAAATAAGCAGGGACCGCCATTTTCATCTCCAACCACTTCCCCCATCAATATCTGGGTCCAGGGAATCCTTCAATGTAATTTTCTGAGTCTGAATGAGATTTCTTCAGAAAAAGCTTTCAACAAATACAGGGACCGCCATTTTCATCTCCAACCACTTTTTATCTGGTTCCAACCAATGAGTACTTCCCAAATCAATATCTGCAACCACTCCAGGGAATCCTCAATGTCATTTTTCTGAGTCTGAATGAAAGATTTCTTCCAGAAAAAGCTTCAACAAATACAGGGACCGCCATTTTCATCTCCAACCACTTCCCCATCAATATCTGCTCAGGAATCCCTCAATGTCATTTTCTGAGTCTGAGTCTTTCTTCCAGAAAAAGAATGGGAAAGATTTCCCCATCAATATCTGAAAATCCCTCAATGTCATTTTCTGACAATGACAGGGACCGCCATTTTCATCTCCAACCACTTCCCCCATCAATATCTGCTCAGGGAATCCCTCAATGTCATTTTCTGAGTCTGAATGAAAGATTTCTTCAGAAAAATACAGGGACATCAATCTCCAAACTTCCCCATCAATATCTGGAATCCCCTCAATGTCATTTTGAGTCTGATCTTCAGAAAAGCTTCAACAAATACAGGGACACCATTTTCAACCCACTTCATTTTCCCCATCAATATCTGCTCCAGGAATCCCTCAATGTCATTTTCAGTCTGAATGAAGATTTCTTCCAGAAGTCTGAATGAAAGATTTCTTCCCCTCAATTCCCAAATATCTTCTCCTTCTTTTCATCTCAACCACTTCCCCTTATCTTCCCTCAATGTCATTTTCTGAGTCTGAATGAAAAGATTCTTCAGAAAAAGCTTCAACAAATACAGGGACCGCCATTTTTCATCTCCAACCACTTCCCCCAAATACTGCTCAGGGACCCTCAATGTCATTTTCATCTGAATGAAGATTTCTTCAGAAAAGCTTCCAACCACAGGGACCCCTCCAACCACTTCCCCAAATATCTGCTCAGGGAATCCCTCAATGTCATTTTCTGAGTCTGAATGAAAGATTTCTTCAGAAAAAGCTTCAACAAATACAGGGACCGCCATTTTTTCATCTCCAAATCACTTCCCCATCAATATCTGCCCAGGGAATCCTCAATGTCATTTTGAGTCTGAATGAGATTTTCCAGAAAAGCTTCAACAACACAGGGACCGCCATTTTCATCTCCAAATCCACTTCCCCATCAATATCTGCTCCAGTGAATCCTTCAATATCATTTTCGAGTCTGAATGAAAGATTTCTTCCAGAAAAGCTTCAACAAATACAGGGACCGCCCATTTCATCTCCAACCACTTCCCATCAATATCTGCTCCAGGGAATCCTCAATGTCATTTTCTGAGTCTGAATGAAAGAATTCTTCAGAAAAAGCTTCAACAAATACAGGGACTGCCATTTTCATCTCCAACCACACTCTGCATCAATATCTGCCCTAGGAATCCTTCAATATAATTTTCGAGTCTGAATGAGTGATTTCTTCCCAGAAAGCTTCAAATAAATACAGGGACCGCCGCATTTTCATCTCCAACTACTTCCCCCATCAATATCTGCTCCTTGAATCCTCAATCTCATTTTCTGAGTCTGAATGGAAAGATTTCTTCCAGAAAGTTTCAACAAATACAGGGACTGCCATTTTCTATCTCCAACCACTTCCCCATCAATATCTGCCCAGTGAATCCCTCAATGTCATTTTCTGAGTCTGAATGAAAGGATTTTTCAAAAAAGCTTCAACAAATACAGGACCATATTTTCATCTCCAACCACTTCCCCATCAATATCTGCTCCAGGGAATCCTCATGTCATTTTCTGAGTCTGAATGAAAGATTTCTTCAGAAAAAGTTTAAATAAAATACAGGGACCCCATGCATTTGCATCTCCAACCACTTCCCCCATCAATATTCTGCTCCAGGGAATCCTCAATGTCATTTTCTGAGTCTGAATGAAAGATTTTTCCAGAAAAGCTTTTAAAAAATATACAGGGACCGCCATTTTCATCTCCAACCACTTCCCCATCAATATCTGCTCCAGGAAATCCCTGAATGTCATTTTGAGTCTGAATGAAGATTTCTTCAGAAAAGCTTCAACAAATACAGGGGACCCATTTTCATCTCCAACCACTTCCCCCATCAATATCTGCCCAGGGAATCCTCAATATCATTTTCTGAGTCTGAATGAAAGATTTTCCAGAAAAGCTTCAACAAATACAGGGAATTTTCATCTTCCCATCAATATATGCTCCAGAGAATCCTCAATGTCATTTTCAGTCTGAATGAAAGATTTTCCAGAAAGCTTCAACAAATACAGGGACTGCCATTTTCATCTCCAACCACTTCATCAATATCTGCTCCCAGTGAATCCTCAATGTCATTTTCTGAGTCTGAAATGAAAGATTTCTTCAGAAAAGCTTTTAACAAATACAGGACCGCCATTTGCATCTCAGCCTCCCATCAATATCTGCTCAGGAATCCTTCAATATCATTTTCTGAGTCGAATGAATGATTTCTTCAGAAAAAGCTTCAACAAATACAGGGACATCATTTTCATCTCAACCCTCCCCATCAATATCTGCTCCAGGAATCCCTCAATGTCATTTCTGAGTGAATGAAAGATTTGCTTGAAAAAGCTTCCAACAAACACAGGGACCATGTTTTCATCTCCAACCCACTTCCCCATCAATATCTGCTCAGGGAATCCTCTTCCCATTTCAATGTCTTGTCAATCATTTCCTTCAAAAACAATGATCCAACAATATTCTAGGACCGCCATTTTCATCTCCAACCTAATAATATCTGAAAAAGGAATCCTCCTATCAATTTGTTTGTCTGAATCTGCCCCATCAAAATCTTACATCAAATACAGGTACCGCCATTTCATCTCCAACCACTTCCCCATCAATATAATGCTCAAGTATAGTCCCTCAATCATTTTCTGAGTCTGAATGAAAGATTTCTTCAGAAAAAGGGACCATCATTTTCAAACTTCCCCCATCAGGGACCGAATCCCTCAATGTCGTTTTCATCTCCAAAAAGCCCACAGGGACCGCCATTTTTAAATACCCATCAATATCTGCTCCAGGGAATCCCCTCAATGTCATTTTTCTGAGTCTGAATGAAAGATTTCTTCAGAAAAAGCTTCCAACAAATACAGGACCGCCATTTTCATCTCCAACCACTTCCCCCATCAATATCTCTCCCTCAATGTCATTTCTGGTCTGAATGAAGATTTCCCTCAACAAATACAGGGACTGCCATTTCATCTCCAACCACTTCCCCATCAATATCTGCTCAGGAATCTGAATGAAAGATTTCTTCAGAAAAAGCTTCAACCGCCAAATACAGGGACCTTCAATATCCATTTCATCTCCAATCCGCCATTTCATCTCCCCATCAATCATCTGCTCAGAGGAATCCCTCAATGTCATTTTACTGAGTCTGAATGAAAGATTTCTTCAGAAAAAACTTCAACAAATACAGGGACCGCCATTTCATCTCAAGCCACTTCCCCATCAATATCTGCTCCAGGAATCCTTCAATGTCATTTTTCTGAGTCTGAATGAAGATTTCTTCAGAAAAAGCTTCAACAAATACAGGGACACGCCATTTCATCTCAACCACTTCCCCATCAATATCTGCTCCAGTAAATCCCTCTATGTCATTTGTGAGTCTGAATGAAAGATTTCTTCAAAAAGCTTCAACAAATACAGGGACACCATTTCATCTCAACCACTCCCCATCAATATCTGCTCCAGTGAATCCCTCAATGTCATTTTCTGAGTCTGAATGAAAGATTTCTTCAGAAAAAGCTTCAACAAATACAGGGCGCCATTTTCATCTCCAACCACTCCCCCCATCAATATCTGCTCAGGAATCCCTCAATGTCATTTTCTAGTCTGAATAGAAAGATTTCTTCAATTATCTTCTTCAACAAATACGGGGACCGCCATTTTCATCTCCAACCCTCCCCATCAATATCTGCTCCTAGGAATCCCTCAGTATCAATTTCTCAGTCTGAATTCCTCTATCAATATTTCTTCAATTATCTAATTAACTTCAACACAGTCATCTGCCCCCTATCAATTCTTGTCATCTCCTAATACAATTTATTTAATCATCACCTCTATCAATATCTGTCCAGAATCCCTCAATGTCATTTCTGAACTATCTGAAGATTTCTTCATAATGAAATCATCTAACAAATACAGGGACCGCCATTTTTTCATCTCCAACCATCCCCATCAAGATCTGCTCAATCATCCCCTCAATGTCAATTCTGAGTCTGAATAATATTTCTTCAGTCATCTACCTTCAATAAATCTTGGACAATATTTTCATCTCCTCATCAATATAATGACTGCTCCGTTAATCCCATCAATATCATTTTCTGTCATCTGAATGAAAATCAATATGTTGAAAACATTCCCCACAGTATAAATTCAATCATCTTCATCTCAACCATTATCTTGTCAATCATTTAATCTATCAATATAATGACAATCCTTCCCGTATCAACATAATGATAATCATCTATGAAAGATTTCTTCCATCATCTTCAACAAATACGGACGCCATTTTCATCTCAACCACTTCCCCATCATTTGTGCTCCACCGTCTCCTTCTATCAGTATCTTGTCAATCAATGATTTCTTTTGAAAAGCTTCAACAATACAATGACAATCATTTTCCCTATCAACCATTTCCTCAATATCTGTACCATCAATCCTCAATGTCATTTTCTATTAGTCTAAATTCAATCATCTCTTCAGAAAAGCTTGGTTAATCATCTGGGGACCGCCAATATCTTCTCAATCATCTCCCCATCAATATCTGCTCATCTAATCCCAATCCCAATGTCATTTTCTACTTTCCTCATATCAAAATCTTGTCAATCATCTTCAACAAATACAGGACAATCATTTTCATCTCCAACACTCCCCCATTAATCATCTGCCCCCATCAATCCCTAATGTCATCTTGAGTCTATTAATATCTTTCTTCAATCATCTTCCCTAAATATGGGGACAACGCGTTTCATCTCCAACCATATCCCCATCAATCATCTACTCCCATCCATCCTTGACAATGTCATTTCTTAATATGAATTCAACTCTTCCAGAAAAGCTATCAAATCTTGTCGATCATTTCATCTCCAATATAATAATATTCATCTGCTCCAGTAATCCTTCAATGTCATTTTCTGATCTTCCCCCATGAATTTCTTTGTCAAATCAAATACAAGGGACCCATCAATTTTCATCTCCAATCCTTCTATCAATATCCTCCAGTGAATCCTTCAATATCATTTTCTGAGTCTAATGAATGATTTCTTCCAATGAAGCCAACAAATACAATGACACATCATCATCTCCAACCACTTCCCCATCAATATCTGCTCAGGGGAATCCCTCAATGTCATTTTCTGGAGTCTGAATGAATTTTTTCAGAAAAAACTTCAACAAATACAGGACACATCATTTTCATCTCAACCACTTCCCCATCAATATCTGCTCCAGGGAATCCTTCAATATCATATTCTGAGTCTGAACCGAAATTTCTTCGAGAAAAGCTTCAACAAATACAGGACCCATCATTTTCATCTCCAACCTTCCCCATCAATATCCTCAGGGAATCCCTCAGTAATCATTTTTTCTGAATCTGAATGAAAAGATTTCTTCAGAAAAAAGCTTCAACAAATACAGGGACACATATTTTCATCTCCAACTACTCCCCCATCAATATCTGCTCCAGGGAATCCCTCAATGTCATTTTCCTGAGTCTGAATGAAAAGATTTCTTCAGAAAAACTTCAACAAATACAGGGACCGCCATTTGCATCTCCAACCACTTCCCCCATCAATATCTGCTCAGATCATCCCTCAATGTCAACATCTGACAACCATCTACACCAAATCATATTCTTTTCTTCACAAAAAATCATCTTCTTCCTAAAATATAATGACCGCCATTTCATCTCCAACCAATATCCATCAATATCTGCTCCCTCAGGATTATCAATGTCATTTTCTGAGTCTGAATGAATATTTCTTCCAGAAAAGCTTCAACAAATACAGGGACAGTCATTTTCCATCCAACCACTTCTTGTCAATATCTGCTCCAGGAATCCCTCAATGACAATTTTTTCTGAGTCTGAATGAAGATTTCCAGAAAATTTTCCCCATATAAAACTTCAATCAAATATCAATATCTTGGGAATAATCATTTTTTCCTCTCAATAACTTGTCAATCATCTTCCCCCCGCTTATCAATATCAATATTCGCTCCAGGGAATCCTTCAATATCATTTTCTGAGTCTGGAATGAAAGATTTCTTCCAGAAAAGCTTCAAATAAATACAGGGACCGCCATTTTTCATCTCCAACCACTTCCCTGCATCAATATCTGCTCCAGTGAATCCTTCAATATCATTTTCTGAGTCTGAATAGTGATTTTCTTCCAGAAAAGCTTCAACAAATATACAGGGACCGCCATTTTCATCTCCAACCACTTCCCCATCAATATCTGCTCCAGGAATCCCCTCAATGTCATTTTTGAGTCTGAATGAAAGATTTCTTCAGAAAAAGCTTTAACAAATACAGGGACCCGCCATTTGCATCTCCAACCACTCCCCATCAATATCTGCTCCAGGAATCTTCAATGTCATTTTCTGAGTCTGAATGAAAGATTTCTTCAACCAAAATATCTTCAAATCAAAGTCTGAATGGAAAGATTTCTTCCAGAAAAGCTTCAACAAATACAGGGACCGCCATTTTCATCCTCAACCACTCCCCCCATCAATATCTGCTCAGGAATCCCTCAATGTCATTTTCTGAGTCTGAATGAAAGATTTCTTCCAGATAAGCTTCAACAAATACAAGGACCGCCATTTTCATCTCCAACCACTTCCCCCATCAATATCTGCTCGGGGAATCCTCAATGTCATTTCTGAGTCTGAATGAAAGATTCTTCAGAAAAAGCTTCAACAAATACAAGGGACCGGCATTTTTCATCTCCAACTACTTCCCCATCAATATCTGCTCCAGGGAATGCCTCAATGTCATTTTCTGAGTCTGAATGAAGATTTCTTCAGAAAAGCTTCAACAAATACAGGGACCGCCATTTTCATCTCAACCACTTCCCCCCATCAATATCTGCTCAGGGAATCCCTCAATGTCATTTTTCTGAGTTCGAATGAAAGATTTCTTCCAGAAAGCTTCAACAAATACAGGGACACATTTTCATCTCCAACCACTTCCCCATCAATATCTGCTGAATCCTTCAATGTCATTTTCTGAGTCTGAATAAAGATTTCTTCAGAAAAGCTTCCAATAAATACAGGGACCTATTCATTTCCAACTCACTTCCCCATCCTCTGCTCCAGGGAATCCTCACAATATCATTTTCTGAGTCTGAATGAAAAAGATTTCTTCAGAAAGCTTCAACAAATACAGGGACCGCATTTTCATCTCCAACCACTTCCCATCAATATCTGCTCCAGGGAATCCCCTCAATGTCATTTTCTGAGTCTGAATGGAAAATTTCTTCTGAAAAAAGTTTCAACAAATACAGGGACCGCCATTTTCATCTCAACCCTTTCCCCATATCTCTGCTCCAGGGAATCCCTCAATGTCATTTTCTTGAGTCTGAATGAAAGATTTCTTCAGAAAAAGCTTCTTAACAAATACAGGGACCATGTTTTTCATCTCCAACCACTTCCCCATCAATATCTGCTCCAGGGAATCCTCAATGTCATTTTCTGGTCTGAATGAAAGATTTCTTCAGAAAAAGCTTCCAACAAATACAGGGACCATGTTTTCATCTCCAACCACTTCCCATCAATATCTTGCTCCAGGGAATCCTCAATGTCATTTTCTGAGTCTGAATGAAAGATTTCTTCCAGAAAAGCTTCAACAATACAGGGGACGCCATTTCATCTCCAAATCCACTTCCCCATCAATATCTGCTCCAGGGAATCCCTCAATGTCATTTTCTGAGTCTGAATGAAGAAAGATTTCTTCCAGAAAAGCTTCAACAAATACAGGGACCGCCATTTTCATCTCCAACCACTTCCCCATCAATATCTGCTCCAGGGAATCCTTCAATGTCATTTTCAACAAATACAGAGTCTCTCCAATGATCAATATTCATTTCTTCCAGTCTTTGAAAAAGATTTCTTCAACAAATACAGGGACCATGTTTTCATCTCCAACCACTTCCCCATCAATATCTGCTCGAGGGAATCCCTCAATCAATTTCTGAGTCTGAATGAAAGATTTCTTCAGAAAGCTTCACAAATACAGGGACCACCATTTTCATCTCCAACCACTTCCCCATCAATATCTGCTCAGGGAATCTTTCAATGTCATTTCTTCAGAAAAAGCTCAACAAATACAGGGACCGCCATTTTCCCCATCCAACCAATGTCTTCCCCCATCAATACAGGGACTCCATTTTGCTCCAGGGAATCCCTCAATGTCATTTTCTGAGTCTGAATGAAATTTCTTCCAAAAAGCTTTTCATTTTCAAATACAGGACCTCAATGTCATTTTCATCTCCAACCACTTCCCCATCAATATCTGCTCAGGGAATCCGTCAATGTCATTTCTAGTCTGAATGAAAGATTTCTTCAAAAAGCTTCAACAAATACAGGGACCATTTCATCTCCAACCACTTCCCCATCGATATCTGCTCCAGGGAATCCCTCAATGTCATTTTCTGAGTCTGAATGAAAAGATTTCTTCAGAAAAAAGCTTCAACAAATACAGGACGGCCATTTTGCATCTCCAACCACTTCCCATCAATATCTGCTCCAGGGAATCCCTTCAATGTCATTTTTTCTGAGTCTGAATGAAAAGATTTCTTCAGAAAAGCTTCAACAAATACAGGGACCGGCCATTTTCATCTCCAACCACTTCCCCATCAATATCTGCTCCTGGGAATCCCTCAATGTCATTTCTGAGTCTGAATGAAAGATTTCTTCCAAAAAGCTTCAACAAATACAGGGACCGCCATTTTCATCTCCAACCACTTCCCATCAATATCTGCTCAGGGAATCCCTCAATGTCATTTTCTGAGTCTGAATGAAGATTTCTTCCAGAAAAGCTTAAACAAATACAGGGACCGCCATTTTCATCTCCAACCCTTCCCCATCAATATCTGCTCCAGGAATCCTTCAATATCATTTTCTGAGTCTGAATGAATGATTTCTTCCAGAAAAGCTTCAACAAATACAGGGACACAAGCGCATTTTGCATCTCCAACCACTTCCCATCAATATCTGCTCAGGAATCCCTCAATGTCATTTTTGAGTCTGAATGAATTTCTTCCAGAAAAGCTTCAGCAAACCAGGGACCGCCATTTTCATCTCCAACCACTTCCCATCAATATCTGCACCAGTGAATCCCCTCAATGTCATTTTCTGAGTCTGAATGAAAGATTTCTTCCAGAAAAGCTTCAAACAAATACAGGGACCGCCATTTTCATCTCCAACCACTTCCCCATCAATATCTGCTCCAGGGAAATCCCTCAATGTCATTTTCTAGTCAGAATGAAAGATTTCTTCAGAAAAAGCTTCAACAAATAGGGGACCGCCATTTCATCTCAACCTCCCCATCAATATCTGCTCAGGGAATCCCTCAATGTCATTTTCTGAGTCTGAATGAGATTTCTTCAGAAAAGCTTCAACAAATACAGGGACCATGTTTCATCTCCAACCACTCCCCCATCAATATCTGCTCCATTAATCTTTGAAGATCATTTCTTGAGTCTGGATGAAAAGATTTCTACTTCAACCAATCAGCTTCCCCTCAATGTCAAGTCTGATACAGGGAACAACACAGGACAGCCATTTTCATCTCCAACCACTTCCCCCCATCAATATCTATCAGGAATCCTCAATGTCATTTCTGAGTCTGAATGAAAGATTTCTTCGAAAAAGCTTCAACAAATACAGGGACCGCCATTTTCATCTCCAACCACTCCCCCATCAATATCTGCTCCAGGGAATCCTTCAATATCATTTTCTGAGTCTGAATGAAAAGATTTTCATTCCAACCACTTCCCCTAAATATCTTCCAACAAAATGACAGGGAAAAGCCCAAATACAGGGACATTTCATCTCCAACCACTTCCCCATCAATATCTGCTCCAGGAATCCCTCTATGTCATTTTCTGAGTCTGAATAAAGATTTCTTCAGAAAAGCTTCAACAAATACAAGGTTATTTTTCATCTCAACCACTTCCCCATCAATATCTCTCACAATCCCCAATATCATTTTGTGAGTCTGAATGAAAGATTTCTTCAGAAAAAGCTTCAGGGACCGCCATTTTCATCTCTTCCCCATCAATATCTGCTCCATTTTCCCTCAATGTCATTTTCTGAGTCTGAATGAAAATTTCTTCAGAAAAAAGCTTCAACAAATACAAGGGACCGCCATTTTCATCTCCAACCACTTCCCCATCAATATCTGCTCCAGGAATCCCTCAATGTCATTTTCTGAGTCTGAATGAAAGATTTCTTCCAGAAAAAGCTTTAACAAATACAGGGACCATCATTTTCATCTCAACCACTTCCCCATCAATATCTGCTCCAGGGAATCCTTCAATATCATTTTCTGAGTCTGAATGAAAGATTTCTTCCAGAAAAGCTTCAGCAAATACAGGGACCCATTTTTCATCTCCCACCACTCCCCATCAATATCTGCTCAGGGAATCCTTCAATGTCATTTTCTGAGTCTGAATGAATTTCTTCCAAGGAAAAGCTTCAAAATACAGGGACCCATTTCATCTCAACCACTTCCCCCATAATATCTGCTCCAGGGAATCCCTCAATGTCATTTTCTGAAGGTCTGAATGAAAATTTCTTCCAAAAAGCTTCCTGAAATACAGGACGCCATTTTCATCTCAACCACTTCCCCATCAATATCTGCTCCAGGAATCCCCTCAATGTCATTTCTGAGTCTGAATGAAAGATTTCTTCAGAAAAAGCTTCAGCAAATACAGGGACATCATTTTCATCTCAACCACTCCCCATCAATATCTGCTCAGGAATCCCTCAATGTCATTTTCTGAGTCTGAAATGAATGATTTCTTCCAGAAAAAGTTTCAACAAATACAGGGACCGCCATTTGCATCTCCAACCACTTCCCCATCAATATCTGCTCAGTAATCCTTCAATATCATTTTCTGAGTCTGAATGAAGATTTCTTCAAAAAAGCTTCAACAAATACAGGGACCATCATTTTCATCTCCAACCACTCCCCCATCAATATCTGCTCAGGGAATCCTCAATGTCATTTTTCTAGTTTGAATGAAAGATTTCTTCAGAAAAGCTTCCACAAACACAGGGACGCCATTTTCATCTCCAACCACTTCCCCATCAATATCTTTTCTGAGTCTCCAGGAATCCCAACCACTCAATGTCATTTTCTGAGTCTGAATGAAAGATTTCTTCAGAAAAGCTTCAACAAATACAGGGACCGCCATTTTCATCTCCAACCACTTCCCATCAATATCTGCTCCAGGGAATCTTCAATGTCATTTTCTGAGTCTGAATGAAAATTTCTTCAGAAAAAGCTTCAACAAATACAGGACCGCCATTTTCATCTCCAACCACTTCCCCATCAATATCTGCATCAATATCTGAGCTCCAGGAATCCCTCAATTTTTTTGAGTCTGAATGAAGATTTCTTCCAGAAAAGCTTCAACAAATTTTTCTGAGTCTGGACATTCTTCCAGAAAAGCTTCATTTTTCTCCAACCACTTCCCCATCAATATCTGCTCCAGTGAATCCTTCAATATCATTTTCTGAGTCTGAATGAAGATTTCTTCCAGAAAAGCTTCAATAAATACAGGGACCGTCATTTTCATCTCAACCACTTCCCCATCAATATCTGCTCCAGGAATCCCTCAATGTCATTTTCTGAGTCTGAATGAAAGATTTCTTCAGAAAAAGCTTCCACAAATACAGGGACCATGTTTTCATCTCCAACCACTTCCCCATCAATATCTGCTCCAGGAATCCCTCAATGTCATTTTCTGAGTCTGAATGAAAGATTTCTTTAGAAAAGCTTCAAAAATACGGGACCACCATTTTCATCTCCAACCACTTCCCCATCAATATCTGCTCCAGTGAATCCCTCAATGTCATTTTCTGAGTCTGAATGAAGATTTCTTCAACAAAAAACCGCTTCAAATATGAGGGCCGCCATTTCATCTCACCGCTTACTTACTCCAACCATCAATATCTGCTCCAGGAATCCTCAATGTCATTTTCTGAGTCTGAATGAAAGATTTCTTCTCAGAAAAAGCTTCAACAAATACAGGGACACATGTTTTCATCTCCAACCACTTCCCCATCAATATCTGCTCCAGGGAATCCCTCAATGTCATTTCTGAGTCTGAATGAAGATTTCTTCCAGAAAAGGGACTTCCAAATACAGGGACCGCAATTTCATCTCCAACCAAAAGTCTTCCCCCATTTTCATCTCCAACCACTCTTCGTCAGGGAATCCTCAATGTCATTTTCTGAGTCTGAATGAAGATTTCTTCCAAAAAGCTTCAACAAATACAGGGACCGCCATTTCATCTCCAACCACTTCCCCATCAATATCTGCTCAGTGAATCCTTCAATATCATTTTCTGAGTCTGAATGAAAGATTTCTTCCAGAAAAGCTTTCAACAAATACAGGGACCATCATTTTCATCTCCAACCACTTCCCCATCAATATCTGCTCAGGGAATCCCTCAATGTCATTTTCTGGAGTCTGAATGAATGATTTCTTCCAGAAAAAGCTTCAACAAATACAGGGGACGCCATTTTCATCTCCAACCACTTCCCCCATCAATATCTGCTCCAGGAATCCTTCAATGTCATTTTCTGAGTCTGAATGAAAGATTTCTTCAAAAAAAAGCTTCAAATACAGGGACCTTCATTTTCATCTCCAACCACTTCATCAATATCTGCTCCAGGGAATCCCTCAATGTCATTTTCTGAGTCTGAATGAAAGATTTCTTCAGAAAAAGCTTCCAACAAATACAGGGACCGCCATTTTCATCTCCAACTTCCCCATCAATATCTGCTCAGGGAATCCCTCAATGTCATTTTTCTGAGTCTGAATGAAGATTTCTTCAGAAAAAGCTTCAACAAATACAGGGACCGCCATTTTCATCTCAACCACTCCCCCATCAATATCTGCTCCAGGGGAATCCCTCAATATTTTCATCTCCAACCACTTCCCCATCAATTCCTGAGTCTGTCTGAATGAAGATTTCTTCCAGAAAAAGTTTCAACAAATACAGGGACCGCCATTTTCATCTCCAACCACTTCCCCCGTAATATCTGCTCCAGTGAATCAATATCTTTCTGAGTCTGAATCCCTCAATGTTTTTCATTTCTGCTCCAGGGAATCCGTCAATGTCAATCTGAAAGATTTCTTCAGAAAAAGCTTCAACAAATACAGGGACCGCCATTTTCATCTCAACCACTTCCCATCAATATCTGCTCCAGGGAATCCCTCAATGTCATTTCTGAGTCTGAATGAAAGATTTCTTCAGAAAAGCTTCCACAAATACAGGGACCGCCATTTCATCTCCAACCAATTCCCCATCAATATCTGCTCCAGGAATCCCTCAATGTCATTTTCTGAGTCTGAATGAAAGATTTCTTCAGAAAAAGCTTCAACAAATACAGGGACCATTTTCATCTCAACCACTTCCCCATCAATATCTGCTCCAGGAATCCCTCAATGTCATTTTCTGAGTCTGAATGAAAGATTTCTTCAGAAAAAGCTTAACAAATACAGGGACTGCCATTTTCATCTCCAACCACTTCCCCATCAATATCTGCTCAGGGAATCCCTCAATGTCATTTTCTGAGTCTGAATGATGATTTCTTCCAGAAAAAGCTTCAAATAAATACAGGGACCGCCATTTTCATTCCAACCACTCTTCTGCTCCAGGGAAAAATTTTCTGAGTCTGAATTTCCAAAAAAAGCTTCAGAAAAATTTTTCAACAGGGACCTTAAACCTTTTCATCTCAACCACTTCCCCATCAATATCTGCTCCAGGGAATCCCTCAATGTCATTTTCTGAGTCTGAATGAAAGATTTCTTCCAGAAAAGCTTCAACAAATACAGGGACCGCATTTTCATCTCCAACCACTTCCCCATCAATATCTGCTCCAGTAGATCCCTCAATGTCATTTTCTGAGTCTGAATGAAAAGATTTCTTCCAAAAAAGCTTCAACAAATACAGGGACCGCCATTTCATCTCCAACCACTTCCCATCAATATCTGCTCCAGTGAATCCTCAATGTCATTTTCTGAGTCTGAATGAAAGATTTCTTCCAGAAAAAAGCTTCAACAAATACAGGGACCGCCATTTTCATCTCCAACCACTTCCCCATCAATATCTGCTCCAGGGAATCCCTCAATGTCATTTTCTGAGTCTGAATGAAAGATTTCTTCAGAAAAAAGCTTCAACAAATACAGGGACCGCCATTTTCTCCAACCACTTCCCCATCAATATCTGCTCAGGAATCCTCAATGTCATTTTCACTGATCTGAATGAAGATTTCTTCAGAAAAACTTCAACAAATACAGGGACCGCCATTTTCATCTCAACCATCCCCATCAATATCTGCTCAGGAATCCCTCAATGTCATTTTTCTGAGTCTGAATGAAAGATTTCTTCAGAAAAAGCTTCAACAAATACAGGGACCACCATTTTCATCTCAACCACTTCCCCATCAATATCTGCTCCAGGGAATCCCTCAATGTCATTTTCTGAGTCTGAATGAAAGATTTCTTCAGAAAAAGCTTCAACAAATACAGGGACCGCCATTTTCATCTCCAACCACTTTCCCCATCAATATCTGCTCAGGGAATCCCTCAATGTCATTTTCTGAGTCTGAATGAAAGATTTCTTCCAGAAAAGTCAACAAATACAGGGACCGCCATTTCATCTCCAACCACTTCCCCATCAATATCTGCTCCAGTGAATCCCTCAATGTCATTTTCTGAGTCTGAATGAAGATTTCTTCCAGAAAAAGCTTCAACAAATACAGGGACATCATTTTCATCTCCAACCACTTCCCCATCAATATCTGCTCCAGGAATCCCTCAATGTCATTTTCTGAGTCTGAATGAAAAGATTTCTTCAGAAAAGCTTCAACAAATACAGGGACCATCATTTTCATCTCCAACCACTTCCCCATCAATATCTGCTCCAGGGAATCCTCAATGTCATTTTCTGAGTCTGAATGAAAGATTTCTTCCAGAAAAGCTTCAACAAATACAGGGACCGCCATTTTCATCTCCAACCACTTCCCATCAATATCTGCTCCAGGGAATCCCATCTCAATGTCATTTTCTGGTCTGAATGAAATAGATTTCTTCAGAAAAAGCTCCAACAAATACAGGGACCGCCATTTTCATCTCAACCACTTCCCCATCAATATCTGCTCAGGGAATCCCTCAATGTCATTTTCTGAGTCTGAATGAAGGATTTCTTCAGAAAAAGCTTCAACAAATACAGGGACACCATTTTCATCTCCAACCACTTCCCCATCAATATCTGCTCCAGTGAATCCCTCAATGTCATTTTCTGAGTCTGAATGAAAGATTTCTTCCAGAAAAAGCTTCAAAAAAGCAAATACAGGGACCGCCATTTTCATCTCCAACCACTTCCCCATCAATATCTGCTCCAGGGAATCCCTCAATGTCATTTTCTGAGTCTGAATGAAAAGATTTCTTTAAGAAAAGCTTCAAATAAATACAGGGACCGCCATTTTCATCTCAACCACTTCCCCATCAATATCTGCTCCAGGGAATCCCTCAATGTCATTTTCTGAGTCTGAATGAAAGATTTCTTCAGAAAAAGCTTCAACAAATACAGGGACATGGGCATATCTCCAACCACTTCCCCATCAATATCTGCTCCAGGAATCCTCAATGTCATTTTTTGAGTCTGAATGAAAAGATTTCTTCAGAAAAAGCTTCCAAGCTTCAAAATACAGGGACCGCCATTTTCATCTCCAACCACTTCCCCATCAATATCTGCTCCAGGGAATCCCTCAATGTCATTTTTCTGAGTCTGAATGAAAGATTTTTCTTCAGAAAAGCTTCAACAAATACAGGGACTACCATTTTCATCTCCAACCACTTCCCCATCAATATCTGCTCCAGGGAATCCCTCAATGTCATTTTCTGAGTCTGAATGAAAGATTTCTTCAGAAAAGCTTCAACAAATACAGGGACCGCCATTTTCATCTCCAACCACTTCCCCATCAATATCTGCTCCAGGAATCCCTCAATGTCATTTTCTGAGTCTGAATGAAGATTTCTTCCAGAAAAAGCTTCAACAAATACAGGGACCGCCATTTTCATCTCCAACCACTTCCCCATCAATATCTGCTCCAGGAATCCCTCAATGTCATTTTTTGAGTCTGAATGAAAGATTTCTTCAGAAAAGCTTCAACAAATACAGGGACCGCCATTTTCATCTCCAACCACTTCCCCATCAATATCTGCTCCAGGAATCCCTCAATGTCATTTTCTGAGTCTGAATGAAAGATTTCTTCAGAAAAGCTTCAACAAATACAGGGACCGCCATTTTCATCTCAACCACTTCCCCATCAATATCTGCTCCAGAGAATCCCTCAATGTCATTTTTCTGAGTCTGAATGAAAAGATTTCTTCAGAAAAGCTTCAACAAATACAGGGA
Source organism: Acanthosepion pharaonis (assembly GCA_903632075.3). NCBI lineage: Eukaryota > Metazoa > Mollusca > Cephalopoda > Sepiida > Sepiidae > Acanthosepion > Acanthosepion pharaonis. The sequence continues at coordinate 788,627 of CAHIKZ030000903.1, read as the reverse complement.
CCATAATTTTCATCTCCCACCAATATCTTCCCCTCATCAATGATCTGCTCAGGGAATCCTCCCCTCATGTCATTTTCATGAGTCTGAATGAAAGATTTCTTCAGAAAAACTTCAACAAATACAGGGACCCTCATTTTTTCATCTCCAACCACTTCCCCCATCAATATCTGCTCAGGAATCCCTCAATGTCATTTTCTGAGTCTGAATGAAAGATTTCTTCAGAAAAGCTTCAACAAATACAGGGACCGTCATTTCATCTCAACCACTCCCCCATCAATATCTGCTCCAGGGAATCCCTCAATGTCATTTCTGAGTCTGAATGAAAGATTTCTTCACAAATCCAAATACAGGGACCGCCATTTTGAGTCATCTCCAACCACTTCCCCATCAATATCTGCTCCAGGGAATCCTCAATGTCATTTTCTGAGTCTGAATGAAAGATTTCTTCAGAAAAGCTTCAACAAATACAGGGACCGCCATTTTCATCTCCAACCACTCCCCATCAATATCTGCTCAGGGAATCCCTCAATGTCATTTTCTGAGTCTGAATGAAAGATTTCTTCCAGAAAAGGGACTTCAACAAATACAGGGACCCTCAATGTCATTTTCATCTCCAACCACTTCCCATCAATATCTATCTGCTCCAGGGAATCCCTCAATGTCATTTTTCTGAGTCTGAATGAAAGATTTCTTCCAGAAAAAGCTTCAACAAATACAGGGACCGCCATTTTCATCTCCAACCACTTCCCCATCAATATCTGCTCCAGGGAATCCCTCAATGTCATTTTCTGAGTCTGAATGAAAAATTTCTTCAGAAAAAGCTTCAACAAATACAGGGACCGCCATTTTCATCTCAACCACTTCCCCATCAATATCTGCTCCAGGAATCCCTCAATATCATTTTCTGAGTCTGAATGAAGATTTCTTCAGAAAAAGCTTCAACAAATACAGGGACCGCCATTTCATCTCCAACCACTTCCCCATCAATATCTGCTCCAGGGAATCCCTCAATGTCATTTTCTGAGTCTGAATGAAAGATTTCTTCCAGAAAAGCTTCAACAAATACAGGGACCCTCAATGTCATTTCTGAGTCTGATTTTCATCTCAAATCCATTGCATTCCCCCCCATCAATATCTGCTCAGGGAATCCCTCAATGTCATTTTCTGAGTCTGAATGAAAGATTTCTTCAGAAAAAAGCTTCAACAAATACAGGGACACATTTTCATCTCCAACCACTTCCCCATCAATATCTGCTCCAGGGAATCCTCAATGTCATTTTCTGAGTCTGAATGAAAGATTTCTTCCAAAAAGCTTCAACAAATACAGGGACCGCCATTTTCATCTCCAACCACTTCCCCATCAATATCTGCTCCAGGGAATCCCTCAATGTCATTTTCTGAGTCTGAATGAAAGATTTCTTCCAGAAAAGCTTCAACAAATACAGGGACGCCATTTTCATCTCCAACCACTTCCCCATCAATATCTGCTCCAGGAATCCTTCAATATGTCATTTTCTGAGTCTGAATGAAGATTTCTTCAGAAAAGCTTCAACAAATACAGGGACCCATATTTTCATCTCCAACCACTTCCCCATCAATATCTGCTCCAGGGAATCCCTCAATGTCATTTTCTGAGTCTGAATGAAAGATTTCTTCAGAAAAGCTTCAACAAATACAGGGACCGCCATTTTCATCTCCAACCACTTCCCCATCAATATCTGCTCCAGGAATCCCTCAATGTCATTTCTGAGTCTGAATGAAAGATTTCTTTCAGAAAAAGCAACAAATACAGGGACCTTCATTTTCATCTCCAACCACTTCCCAATATCTGCTCAGGGAATCCTTCAATGTCATTTTCTGAGTCTGAATGAAGATTTCTTCCAGAAAAGCTTCAACAAATACAGGGACCATATTTTCATCTCCAACCACTTCCCCCATCAATATCTGCTCAGTCCCTCAATGTCAATTTCTGATTCTTCAGAAAAAGCTTCATCTAAAAATGCAATTTTCATCTTTCTCTCTCAACCACTGAAATATCTGCTCCAGGAATTTCATTTTTCTGAGTTTGAATGAAAAGATTTCTTCAGAAAATTCCAACAAATACAGGGACCGCCATTTTCATCTCCAACCACTTCCCCATCAATATCTGCTCAGGAATCCCTCAATGTCATTTTCTGAGTCTGAATGAAAGATTTCTTCCAGAAAAGCTTCAACAAATACAGGGACCGCCATTTTCATCTCCAACCCTTCCCCATCAATATCTGCTCCAGTGAATCCTTCAATATCATTTTCTGAGTCTGAATTTCTTCAGAAAAGATTTCAACAAAAAAGGGACCGCCATTTTCATCTCCAACAAAATATCTGCTCCAGGGAATCCCTCAATGTCATTTTCTGAGTCTGAATGAAAAAGGATTTCTTCCAGAAAAAGCTTCCAAATACAGGGACTTTTTCATCTCCAACCACTCAATATCTGCTCCAGGGAATCCCTTCAATGTCATTTTTCTGAGTCTGAATGAAAGATTTCTTCAGAAAAGCTTCAACAAATACAGGGACCGCCATTTTCATCTCAACCACTTCCCCATCAATATCTGCTCCAGGAATCCCTCAATGTCATTTTCTGAGTCTGAATAAGATTTCTTCAGAAAAAGCTTCAACAAATACAGGGACGCCATTTTCATCTCCAACCCTTCCCCATCAATATCTGCTCAGGAATCCCTCAATGTCATTTTCTGAGTCTGAATGAAAGATTTCTTCAGAAAAAATACAGGGACTTTTCATCTCCAAATTCCCCCACAGGACCCTCAATGTCATTTTCATTTCATCTCCAAATACCCGCCATTTTCCCCATCAATATCTGCTCAGGGAATCCCCTCAATGTCATTTTCTGAGTCTGAATGAAAATTTCTTCCAGAAAAGCTTCAACAAATACAGGGACCGCCATTTTCATCTCCAACCACTTCCCCATCAATATCTGCTCCAGGAATCCCTCAATGTCATTTTCTGAGTCTGAATGAAAGATTTCTTCAGAAAAAGCTTCAACAAATACAGGGACCTCCATTTTCATCTCCAACCACTTCCCATCAATATCTGCTCAGGGAATCCCTCAATGTCATTTTCTGAGTCTGAATGAAAGATTTCTTCCAGAAAAGCTTCAACAAATACAGGGACCGATTTTTCATCTCCAACCACTTCAATATCTCTCCAGGGAATCCCTCAATGTCCCCTGATCTGAATGAAAGATTTCTTCAGAAAAGCTTCAACAAATACAGGGACCGCCATTTCATCTCCAACCCTTCCCCATCAATATCTGCTCAGGGAATCCCTCAATGTCATTTTCTGAGTCTGAATGAAAGATTTCTTCAGAAAAAACTTCAACAAATACAGGGACACGCCATTTTCATCTCCAACCACTTCCCCATCAATATCTGCTCCAGGAATCCTTCCAATGTCATTTTCTGAGTCTGAATGAAAGATTTCTTCAGAAAAAGCTTCCAACAAATACAGGGATCTTTTTCATCTCAACCACTTCCCCATCAATATCTGCTCCAGGGAATCCCTCAATGTCATTTTCTGAGTCTGAATGAAATTTCTCAGAAAAAGCTTCAACAAATACAGGGACCATTTCATCTCAAATCCACTTCCCCATCAATATCTGCTCCAGGGAATCCCTCAATGTCATTTTCTGAGTCTGAATGAAAGATTTCTTCAGAAAAAGCTTCAACAAATACAGGGACCGCCATTTTCATCTCCAACCACTTCCCCATCAATATCTGCTCAGGGAATCCTCAATGTCATTTTCTGAGTCTGAATGAAAAAAGATTTCTTCCAGAAAAAGCTTCCCCACAAATACAGGGACCCCCATTTTCATCTCCAACCACTTCCCCATCAATATCTGCTCCAGGGAATCCCTCAATGTCATTTTCTGAGTCTGAATGAAAGATTTCTTCAGAAAAGCTTCAACAAATACAGGGACCGCCATTTTCATCTCCAACCACTTCCCCCATCAATATCTGCTCCAGGAATCCCTCAATGTCATTTTCTGAGTCTGAATGAAAGATTTCTTCAGAAAAGCTTCAACAAATACAGGGACCGCCATTTGCATCTCCAACCACTCCCCCATCAATATCTGCTCCAGGGAATCCTTCAATATCATTTTCTGAGTCTGAATGAATGATTTCTTCGAAAAAGCTTCAACAAATACAGGGACCATTTTCATCTCCAACCACTTCCCCATCAATATCTGCTCCAGGAATCCTCAATGTCATTTTCTGAGTCTGAATGAAAGATTTCTTCAGAAAAAGGCTTCAACAAATACAGGGACCGCCATTTTCATCTCCAACCACTTCCCCATCAATATCTGCTCCAGGGAATCCTCAATGTCATTTTCTGAGTCTGAATGAAAGATTTCTTCCAGAAAAGCTTCAACAAATACAGGGACCGCCATTTTCATCTCCAACCACTTCCCCATCAATATCTGCTCCAGGGAATCCCTCAATGTCATTTTTCTGAGTCTGAATGAAAGATTTCTTCCAGAAAAGCTTCAACAAATACAGGGACACCATTTTCATCTCCAACCACTTCCCCATCAATATCTGCTCCAGTGAATCCTCAATGTCATTTCTGAGTCTGAATGAAAGATTTCTTCCAGAAAGCTTCAACAAATACAGGGACCGCCATTTTCATCTCCAACCACTTCCCCATCAATATCTGCTCAGGGAATCCCTCAATGTCATTTTCTGAGTCTGAATGAAAAGATTTCTTCCAGAAATATCTTCAACAAATACAGGGACCGCCATTTTCATCTCAACCACTTCCCCATCAATATCTGCTCCAGGGAATCCTCAATGTCATTTTTCTGAGTCTGAATGAAAGATTTCTTCCAGAACAAATACCGCCATTTTCATCTCAACCAAATATCTGCTCCAGGGAATCCCTCAATGTCATTTTCTGATCTCCAAAAAGCTTCACTTACCCATCAATATCTGCTCCAGGGAATCCCTCAATGTCATTTTCTGAGTCTGAATGAAAGATTTCTTCAGAAAAAAAGCTTCAACAAATACAGGGACCGCCATTTTCATCTCCAACCACTTCCCCATCAATATCTGCTCAGGGAATCCCTCAATGTCATTTTCTGAGTCTGAATGAAAAGATTTCTTCCAGAAAAGCTTCAAAAATACAGGGACCGCCATTTCATCTCCAACCACTTCCCCATCAATATCTGCTCCAGTGAATCCTTCAATATCATTTTTTCTGAGTCTGAATGAAAGATTTCTTCAGAAAAAAGCTTCAACAAATACAAGGACCATTTTTTCATCTCCAACCACTTCCCCATCAATATCTGCTCCAGGGAATCCCTCAATGTCATTTTCTGAGTCTGAATGAAAGATTTCTTCAGAAAAAAGCTTCAACAAATACAGGGACCGCCATTTTTTCTCAACCACTTCCCCATCAATATCTGCTCCAGGGAATCCCTCAATGTCATTTTCTGAGTCTGAATGAAAGATTTCTTCAGAAAAAGCTTCAACAAATACAGGGACCGCCATTTTCATCTCCAACCACTTCCCCATCAATATCTGCTCCAGGAATCCCTCAATGTCATTTTCTGAGTCTGAATGAAAGATTTCTTCAGAAAAAGCTTCCACAAATACAGGGACCATTATTTTCATCTCCAACCACTTCCCCATCAATATCTGCTCCAGGGAATCCCTCAATGTCATTTTCTGAGTCTGAATGAAAAGATTTCTTCAGAAAAAGCTTCAACAAATACAAGGGACCACCATTTTCATCTCCAACCACTTCCCCATCAATATCTGCTCCAGGGAATCCCTCAATGTCATTTTTCTCAGTCTGAATGAAAGATTTCTTCAGAAAAGCTTCAACAAATACAGGGACCTCATTTTCATCTCCAACCACTTCCCCATCAATATCTGCTCCAGGGAATCCCTCAATGTCATTTTGAGTCTGAGTCTGAATGAAATCTCAACCACTTCCCCATCAATATCTGCCAGATTTCTTCATTTCACAGTCTGAAAAAGATTTCTTCCAGAAAAGCTTCAACAAATACAGGGACCGCCATTTTCATCTCCAACCACTCCCCCATCAATATCTGCTCCAGTGAATCCCTCAATGTCATTTTCTGAGTCTGAATGAAAGATTTCTTCAGAAAAAGCTTCAACAAATACAGGGACACGCCATTTTCATCTCCAACCACTTCCCCATCAATATCTGCTCCAGGAATCCCTCAATGTCATTTTCTGAGTCTGAATGAAGATTTCTTCCAGAAAAAGCTTCAACAAATACAGGGACCGCCATTTTCATCTCAACCACTTCCCCATCAATATCTGCTCCAGTCATTTTCTAGTGAATCCCTCAATGTCATTTTTCTGAGTCTGAATGAAAGATTTCTTCCAAAAAAGGGACTTCAACAAATACAGGGACCGCCATTTTTTCATCTCAACCACTTTTCCCCATCAATATCTGCTCCAGGGAATCCTTCAATATCATTTTCTGAAGTCTGAATGAAGATTTCTTCAGAAAAATGTCTTCAGTCAAAATACTTCAGGGACCGCCATTTTCATCTCAACCACTTCCCCATCAATATCTGCTCCAGGAATCCCTCAATGTCATTTTTTCTGAGTCTGAATGAAAAGATTTCTTCAGAAAAGCTTCAACAAATACAAGGGACCACCATTTCATCTCAACACTTCCCCATCAATATCTGCTCAGTGAATCCTCAATGTCATTTTCTGAGTCTGAATGAAAGATTTCTTCCCAGAAAAGCTTCAACAAATACAGGGACCGCCATTTTCAAACCACTTCCATCAATATCTGCTCAGGAATCCCCTCAATGTCATTTCTGAGTCTGAATGAAGATTTCTTCCCAAAAGCTTCAACAAATACAGGGACATGCATTTTCATCTCCAACCACTTCCCCATCAATATCTGCTCCAGGAATCCCCTCAATGTCATTTTCTGAGTCTGAATGAAAGATTTCTTCCAGAAAAAGCTTCAACAAATACAGGGACATTTCATCTCCAACCACTTCCCCATCAATTTCTGCTCCAGTGAATCCCTCAATGTCATTTTCTGAGTCTGAATGAAAGGACTTCAACAAATACAGGGACCGCCATTTTTCATCATTTCCCCATCATCTCCAACCCTCAATTCCCCATCAATATCTTCGCTCCAGGGATCTCATCCTCAATGTCATTTTCTTTCTGAGTCTGAATGAAAAGATTTCTTCAGAAAAGCTTCAACAAATACAGGGACCATTTTTCATCTCAACCACTTCCCCATCAATATCTGCTCCAGGGAATCCCTCAATGTCATTTCTGAGTCTGAATGAAAGATTTCTTCCAGAAAAGCTTCAACAAATACAGGGACCGCCATTTTCATCTCAACCACTTCCCCATCAATATCTGCTCCAGGGAATCCTCAATGTCATTTTCTGAGTCTGAATGAAGATTTCTTCCAGAAAAGCTTCAACAAATACAGGGACCGCCATTTTCATCTCCAACCACTTCCCCATCAATATTTTTCTGCTCCAGGGAGAACAAATCCCTCAATATCATTTTCTGAGTCTGAATGAAAAGATTTCTTCCAGAAAAAGCTTCAACAAATACAGGGACCGCCATTTTCATCTCAACCACTTCCCCATCAATATCTGCTCCAGGGAATCCCTCAATGTCATTTTCTGAGTCTGAATGAAAGATTTCTTCAGAAAAGCTTCAACAAATACAGGGACCGCCATTTTCATCTCCAACCACTTCCCATCAATATCTGCTCAGGGAATCCTTCAATATCATTTTCTGAGTCTGAATGAAAGATTTCTTCCAGAAAAGCTTCAACAAATACAGGGACCGCCATTTTCATCTCAACCACTTCCCAATATCTATCAATCATCTGGTTCTTCAGGAATCCTCAATAAATCATTTTCTGAGTCTGAATTTTCTGAAATGAATTTCTTCAGAAAAAGCTTCAACAAATACAGGGACCGCCATTTCATCTCCAACCACTTCCCCATCAATATCTGCTCAAGGGAATCCCTCAATGTCATTTTCTGAGTCTGAATGAAAGATTTCTTCAGAAAAGCTTCAACAAATACAGGGACCGCCATTTTCATCTCCAACCACTTCCCATCAATATCTGCTCCAGGGAATCCCTCAATGTCATTTTTCTGAGTCTGAATGAAAGATTTCTTCAGAAAAGAAAAATACTTCAACAAATACAGGGACCTCTATGCCATTTTCATCTCCAACCACTTCCCCATCAATATCTGCTCCAGGAATCCCTCAATGTCATTTCTGAGTCTGAATGAAAGATTTCTTCAGAAAAGCTTCAACAAATACAGGGACCGCCATTTTCATCTCCAACCACTTCCCCATCAATATCTGCTCCAGGGAATCCCTCAATGTCATTTTCTGAGTCTGAATGAAAGATTTCTTCAGAAAAGCTTCAAACAAATACAGGACCGCCATTTTCATCTCCAACCACTTCCCCATCAATATCTGCTCCAGGGAATCCTCAATGTCATTTTCTGAGTCTGAATGAAAGATTTCTTCAGAAAAGCTTCAACAAATACAGGGACCGCCATTTTCATCTCCAACCACTTCCCCATCAATATCTGCTCCAGGGAATCCCTCAATGTCATTTTCTGAGTCTGAATGAAAGATTTCTTCCAGAAAAGCTTCAACAAATACAGGGACCCTCAATGTCATTTTCATCTCAACCACTTCCCCATCAATATCTGCTCCAGGAATCCCTCAATGTCATTTTCTGAGTCTGAATGAAAGATTTCTTCCAGAAAAAGCTTCAACAAATACAGGGACCGCCATTTTCATCTCCAACCACTTCCCCCATCAATATCTGCTCCAGTGAATCCCTTCAATATCATTTTCTGAGTCTGAATGAAAGATTTCTTCAGAAAAGCTTCAACAAATACAGGGACCGCCATTTTCATCTCAACCACTTCCCCATCAATATCTGCTCCAGGAATCCCTCAATGTCATTTTCTGAGTCTGAATGAAGATTTCTTCAGAAAAGCTTCAACAAATACAGGGACCGCCATTTTCATCTCCAACCACTTCCCCATCAATATCTGCTCCAGGAATCCCTCAATGTCATTTTCTGAGTCTGAATGAAAGATTTCTTCAGAAAAGGGACTTCATCTCCAACAAATACAGGGACCATGTCATTTGATTTTCATCTCAACCCAACTTCCCCATCAATATCTGCTCCAGGGAATCCCTCAATGTCATTTTCTGAGTCTGAATGAAAGATTTCTTCAGAAAAAGCTTCAACAAATACAGGGACCGCCATTTTCATCTCCAACCACTTCCCCATCAATATCTGCTCCAGGGAATCCCTCAATGTCATTTTCTGAGTCTGAATGAAAGATTTCTTCAGAAAAGCTTCAACAAATACAGGGACCGCCATATTTTCATCTCCAACCACTCCCCATCAATATCTGCTCCAATCATCTTCCCTTTCAATGTCATTTTCTGAGTCTGAATGAAAGGGATTTTTCAGAAAAAAAGCTTTTCCAACAAATACAGGGACCTTCCATTTTCATCTCCAACCACTTCCCCATCAATATCTGCTCCAGGGAATCCCTCAATGTCATTTTCTGAGTCTGAATGAAAATTTCTTCCAGAAAAGCTTCCCACAAATACAGGGGACTTGTCATTTTCATCTCCAACCACTTCCCCATCAATATCTGCTCCAGGGAATCCCCTCAATGTCATTTTTCTGAGTCTGAATGAAAAAGATTTCTTCCTTCAACAAATACAGGGACCCATCATTTTCATCTCCAAATTCAACTTCCCCATCAATATCAATATCTGCTCCAGGAATCCTCAATGTCATTTTCTGAGTCTGAATCTTCTTCAATATTTTCATCTCCAACCCTTCCCCATCAATATCTGCTCCAGGAACCCTCAATGTCATTTTTCTGAGTCTGAATGAAAGATTTCTTCCAGAAAAAGCTTCAACAAATACAGGGACCATCATTTCATCTCCAACCACTTCCCCATCAATATCTGCTCCAGGAATCCCCAATCAATGTCATTTTCTGGGGACCGTCTGAATGAAAGAATTCTTCCAGGGAAAAAGTCTGAATGAAAGATTTCTTCAACAAATACAGGGACCGCCATTTTCATCTCAACCACTTCCCCATCAATATCTGCCCAGGGAATCCCTCAATGTCATTTTCTGAGTCTGAATGAAAGATTTCTTCAGAAAAAGCTTCAACAAATACAGGGACAATATTTTCATCTCCAACCACTTCCCCATCAATATCTGCTCCCCATGAATCCTTCAATGTCATTTTTCTGAGTCTGAATGAATGATTTCTTCAGAAAAAGCTTCCCCAAATACAGGGACATCGTTTTCATCTCCAACTACTTCCCCATCAATATCTGCTCCAGGAATCCCCTCAATGTCATTTTCTGAGTCTGAATGAAAAGATTTCTTCAGAAAAAAAGCTTCAACAAATACAGGGACCGACATTTTCATCTCCAACCACTTCCCCATCAATATCTGCTCAGGGAATCCCTCAATGTCATTTTCTGAGTCTGAATGAAAAGATTTCTTCAGAAAAAAGCTTCAACAAATACAGGGACCGCCATTTTCATCTCCAACCACTTCCCATCAATATCTGCTCCAGTGAATCCCTCAATGTCATTTTCTCTGAATGAAGATTTCTTCCAGAAAAGAACAAATACAGGGACCGCCATTTTCATCTCCAACCACTTCCCCATCAATATCTGCTCCAGGAATCCCTCAATGTCATTTTCTGAGTCTGAATGAAAGATTTCTTCCAGAAAAGTTTTCCGCCATTTTCATCTCCAACCTTCCCCATCAATATCTGCTCCAGTGAATCCCTCAATGTCATTTTCTGAGTCTGAATGAAAGATTTCTTCCAAAAAGCTTCAACAAATACAGGGACCGCCATTTTCATCTCAACCTCCCCCATCAATATCTGCTCAGGGAATCCCTCAATGTCATTTTCTGAGTCTGAATGAAAAGATTTCTTCCAGAAAAGCTTCAACAAATACAGGGACCGCCATTTTTCTCCAACCACTTTCAATATCTCTCAAATCCCTCAATGTCTTCCCCATCAATATCTGTTTTTTCTCTCAACCACCAATCCCATCAATGTCATTTTCTGAGTCTGAATGAAAAGATTTCTTCCAGAAAAGCTTGCTCAAAGATTTTCTTCTAGAAAAGCAAATACAGGGACTGCCATTTTCATCTCCAACCACTTCCCCATCAATATCTGCTCCAGGGAATCCCCTCAATATCATTTTCTGAGTCTGAATGAAAGATTTCTTCCAGAAAAAGTTCAACAAATACAGGGACCGCCATTTTCATCTCAACTCACTTCCCCATCAATATCTGCTCAGGGAATCCCTCAATGTCATTTTCTGAGTCTGAATGAAAATATTTCTTCAGAAAAAAGCTTCAACAAATACAGGGACCATATTTTCATCTCAACCACTTCCCCATCAATATCTGCTCCAGGAATCCCTCAATGTCATTTCTGAGTCTGAATGAAAGATTTCTTCAGAAAAGCTTCAACAAATACAGGGACCGTGCATTTCATCTCCAACCACTCCCCCATCAATATCTGCTCAGGGAATCCTCAATGTCATTTTCTGAGTCTGAATGAAGATTTCTTCCAGAAAAGCTTCAACAAATACAGGGACCGCCATTTTCATCTCCAACCCACTTCCCCATCAATATCTGCTCCAGGAATCCCTCAATGTCATTTTCTGAGTCTGAATGAATTTCTTCCAGAAAAGCTTCAACAAATACAGGGACCTGTTTTCATCTCCAACCACTTCCCCATCAATATCTGCTCAGGAATCCCTCAATGTCATTTTCTGAGTCTGAATGAAAGATTTCTTCAGAAAAGCTTCAACAAATACAGGGACATCCATTTTCATCTCCAACCACTTCCCCATCAATATCTGCTCCAGGAATCCCTCAATGTCATTTTCTGAGTCTGAATGAAAGATTTCTTCCAGAAAAAGCTTCAACAAATACAGGGACCATTATTTTTCATCTCCAACCACTTCCCCCATCAATATCTGCTCCAGGGAATCCTTCAATGTCATTTTCTTCTGAGTTTCTTCCAGAAAAGAAAATATTTTTCTTCTCAAAAAGCTTCAACAAATACAGGGTCATTTTCTGAGTCTGATTTTTTTCATCTCCAACCACTTCCCCCCCATCAATATCTGCTCCAGGAATCCCTCAATGTCATTTTCTGAGTCTGAATGAAAGATTTCTTCCAGAAAAGCTTCAACAAATACAAGGACCGCCATTTTCATCTCCAACCACTTCCCCATCAATATCTGCTCCAGGGAATCCTTCAATGTCATTTTCTGAGTCTGAATGAATGATTTCTTCAGAAAAGCTTCAACAAATACAGGGACCGCCATTTTCATCTCCAACCACTTCCCCATCAATATCTGCTCCAGGGAATCCCTGTCAATTTCTGAGTCTGAATGAAAGATTTCTTCCAGAAAAGTCTGACAAATACAGGGACCGCCATTTTCATCTCAACCACTTCCCCATCAATATCTGCTCCAGGGAATCCTCAATGTCATTTTCTGAGTCTGAATGAAAGGAAAAAACTTCAACAAATACAGGGACCCATGTTTCATCTCCAACCACTTCCCCATCAATATCTGCTCCAGGGAATCCCTCAATGTCATTTTCTGAGTCTGAATGAAAAGATTTCTTCAGAAAAAGCTTCAACAAATACAGGGACCGCCATTTTCATCTCCAACCACTTCCCCCATCAATATCTGCTCCAGGAATCCCTCAATGTCATTTTCTGAGTCTGAATGAAAGATTTCTTCAGAAAAGCTTCAACAAATACAGGGACCGCCATTTTTTCATCTCCAACCACTTCCCCATCAATATCTGCTCCAGGGAATCCCTCAATGTCATTTTCTGAGTCTGAATGAAAGATTTCTTCCAGAAAAAACAAATACAGGGACTTTTCATCTCCAACAAATACAGGGATCCTCAATGTTTTTCATTTTTTCATCAACCATTTTCTTCCCCCATCAATATCTGCTCAGGGAATCCCTCAATGTCATTTTCTGAGTCTGAATGAAAGATTTCTTCAGAAAAGCTTCAACAAATACAGGGACCGCATTTTTCATCTCCACCACTTCCCCCATCAATATCTGCTCCAGTGAATCCCAACCACTTCAATATCATTTTTTTCTGAGTCTGAATGAAAGATTTCTTCCAGAAAAGCTTCAACAAATACAGGACCGCCATTTTTCATCTCCAACCATTCCCATCAATATCTGCTCAGGAATCCTTCAATGTCATTTTCTGAGTCTGAATGAAGATTTCTTCCAGAAAAGCTTCAACAAATACAGGGACCGCCATTTTCATCTCAACCACTTCCCCATCAATATCTGCTCCAGTGAATCCCTCAATGTCATTTTCTGAGTCTGAATGAAAGATTTCTTCAGAAAAGCTTCAACAAATACAGGGACCGCCATTTTCATCTCCAACCACTTCCCCATCAATATCTGCTCCAGGAAATCCTCAATGTCATTTTCTGAGTCTGAATGAAAGATTTCTTCAGAAAAGCTTCAACAAATACAGGGACCCATGCCATTTTCATCTCCAACCACTTCCCCATCAATATCTGCTCCAGAATCCCTCAATGTCATTTTCTGAGTCTGAATGAAAGATTTCTTCAGAAAAAAGCTTCAACAAATACAGGGACCGCCATTTTCATCTCCAACCACTTCCCCCATCAATATCTGCTCCAGGAATCCCTCAATGTCATTTCTGAGTCTGAATGAAAGATTTCTTCCAGAAAAGCTTCAACAAATACAGGGACCGCCATTTTCATCTCCAACCACTTCCCCATCAATATCTGCTCCAGGGAATCCCTCAATGTCATTTTCTGAGTCTGAATGAAAGATTTCTTCAGAAAAAGCTTCAACAAATACAGGGACCGCCATTTTCATCTCCAACCACTTCCCCATCAATATCTGCTCCAGGGAATCCCTCAATGTCATTTTCTGAGTCTGAATGAAAGATTTCTTCCAGAAAAGCTTCAACAAATACAGGGACCGCCATTTTCATCTCCAACCACTCCCCCATCAATATCTGCTCAGGAATCCCCTCAATGTCATTTTCTGAGTCTGAATGAAAGATTTCTTCCAGAAAAGCTTCAACAAATACAGGGACCCATTTTCATCTCCAACCCCACTTCCCCCATCAATATCTGCTCCAGGAATCCTTCAATGTCATTTTCTGAGTCTGAATGAAAGATTTCTTCCAGAAAAGCTTCAACAAATACAGGGACCGCCATTTTCATCTCCAACCACTTCCCATCAATATCTGCTCCAGGGAATCCCTCAATGTCATTTTCTGAGTCTGAATGAAAAAGATTTCTTCAGAAAAAGCTTCAACAAATACAGGACCGCCATTTTCATCTCCAACCACTTCCCCATCAATATCTGCTCCAGGGAATCCCTCAATGTCATTTTCTGAGTCTGAATGAAAGATTTCTTCAGAAAAAAGCTTCAACAAATACAGGGACCGCCATTTTCATCTCCAACCACTTCCCATCAATATCTGCTCCAGGAAATCCTCAATGTCATTTTCTGAGTCTGAATGAAAGATTTCTTCCAGAAAAGCTTCAACAAATACAGGGACCGCCATTTTCATCTCCAACCACTTCCCCCATCAATATCTGCTCCAGGGAATCCCTCAATGTCATTTTCTGAGTCTGAATGAAAGATTTCTTCCAGTAAGCTTCAACAAATACAGGGACCCCATTTCATCTCCAACCACTTCCCCATCAATATCTGCTCCAGGGAATCCTTCAATGTCATTTTCTGGTCTGAATGAAAGATTTCTTCAGAAAAGCTTCCCCAAATACAGGGACCGCCATTTTCATCTCAACCACTTCCCCATCAATATCTGCTCCAGGAATCCTCAATGTCATTTTCTGAGTCTGAATGAAAGATTTCTTCAGAAAAAGCTATAACAAATACAGGGACCGCCATTTTCATCTCCAACCACTTCCCCCATCAATATCTGCTCCAGGGAATCCCTCAATGTCATTTTCTGAGTCTGAATGAAAGATTTCTTCAGAAAAAGCTTCCACAAATACGGGGACCGCCATTTTCATCTCCAACCACTTCCCCATCAATATCTGCTCCAGGGAATCCCTCAATGTCATTTTCTGAGTCTGAATGAAGATTTCTTCCAGAAAAAGCTTCCAACAAATACAGGGACCGCCATTTTCATCTCCAACCACTTCCCATCAATATCTGCTCCAGGAATCCCTCAATGTCATTTTCTGAGTCTGAATGAAAGATTTCTTCAGAAAAGCTTCAACAAATACAGGGGACCGCCATTTTCATCTCCAACCACTTCCCCATCAATATCTGCTCCAGGAATCCCTCAATGTCATTTTCTGAGTCTGAATGAAAGATTTCTTCCAAAAAGCTTCAACAAATACAGGGACCGCCATTTTTCATCTCCAACCACTTCCCCATCAATATCTGCTCCAGGAATCCCTCAATGTCATTTTCTGAGTCTGAATGAAAGATTTCTTCCAGAAAAGCTTCAACAAATACAGGGACATGTTTTCATCTCCAACCACTTCCCCATCAATATCTGCTCCAGGAATCCCTCAATGTCATTTTTCTGAGTCTGAATGAATGAAAGATTTCTTCCAGAAAAAGCTTCAACAAATACAGGGACCGCCATTTTCATCTCCAACCACTTCCCCATCAATATCTGCTCCAGGAATCCCTTCAATGTCATTTTCTGAGTCTGAATGAAAGATTTCTTCAGAAAAGCTTCAACAAATACAGGGACCGCCATTTTCATCTCCAACCACTTCCCCATCAATATCTGCTCAGGGAATCCTCAATGTCATTTCTGAGTCTGAATGAAGATTTCTTCCAAAAAGCTTCAACAAATACAGGGACCGCCATTTTCATCTCCAACCACTTCCCCATCAATATCTGCTCCAGTGAATCCCTCAATGTCATTTTCTGAGTCTGAATGAAAGATTTCTTCCAGAAAAGCTTCAACAACAGGGACCGCCATTTTCATCTCCAACAAAATATCAGGAATCCCTCAATGTCATTTTCTGAGTCTGAATGAAAGATTTCTTCCAGAAAGCTTCATACAGGACCGCCATTTCATCTCCAACCACTTCCCCATCAATATCTGCTCCAGGAATCCCTCAATGTCATTTTCTGAGTCTGAATGAAAGATTTCTTCCAGAAAAAGCTTCCAACAAATACAGGGACCGCTTCATTTTTCATCTCCAACCACTTCCCCATCAATATCTGCTCCAGGAATCCTCAATGTCATTTTCTGAGTCTGAATGAAAGATTTCTTCCAGAAAAAGCTTCAACAAATACAGGGACCGCCATTTTCATCTCCAACCACTCCCCCATCAATATCTGCTCCAGGAATCCCTCAATGTCATTTTTGAGTCTGAATGAAAGATTTCTTCAGAAAAAGCTTCAACAAATACAGGGACCGCCATTTCATCTCCAACCACTTCCCCATCAATATCTGCTCCAGGAATCCTTCAATGTCATTTTTTCTGAGTCTGAATGAAAGATTTCTTCAGAAAAGCTTCCAAGCAAAATACAGGGACCGCCATTTTCATCTCCAACCACTTCCCCATCAATATCTGCTCCAGGAATCCCTCAATGTCATTTTCTGAAGGTCTGAATGAAAGATTTCTTCCAGAAAAGCTTCAACAAATACAGGGACCGCCATTTCATCTCCAACCACTTCCCCATCAATATCTGCTCCAGGAATCCCTCAATGTCATTTTCTGAGTCTGAATGAAAGATTTCTTCAGAAAAAGCTTCAACAAATACAGGGACCGCCATTTTCATCTCCCCAACCACTTCCCATCAATATCTGCTCCAGGGAATCCCTCAATGTCATTTTCTGAGTCTGAATGAATAGATTTTTTCCAGAAAAGCTTCAACAAATACAGGGACCGCCATTTTCATCTCCAACCACTTCCCCATCAATATCTGCTCCAGGAATCCCTCAATGTCATTTTCTGAGTCTGAATGAAAGATTTCTTCCAGAAAAGCTTCAACAAATACAGGGACCGCCATTTTCATCTCCAACCACTTCCCCATCAATATCTGCTCCAGGGAATCCTTCAATGTCATTTTCTGAGTCTGAATGAAAGATTTCTTCCAGAAAGCTTCAACAAATACAGGGACCGTTTTTCATCTCCAACCACTTCCCCATCAATATCTGCTCAATGTCAGAGTCTGAATCCCTCAATGTCATTTTCTGAGTCTGAATGAAAGATTTCTTCAGAGAAAAAGCTTCAACAAATACAGGGACCGCCATTTTCATCTCCAACCACTTCCCCATCAATATCTGCTCCAGGGAATCCTCAATGTCATTTTCTGAGTCTGAATGAAAGATTTCTTCCAGAAAAAGCTTCAACAAATACAGGGACCGCCATTTTCATCTCCAACCACTTCCCCATCAATATCTGCTCCAGGGAATCCCTCAATGTCATTTTCTGAGTCTGAATGAAAAGATTTCTTCCAGAAAAGCTTCAACAAATACACAGGGACCGCCATTTTCATCTCCAACCACTTCCCCATCAATATCTGCTCCAGGGAATCCCTCAATGTCATTTTCTGAGTCTGAATGAAAGATTTCTTCAGAAAAGCTTCAACAAATACAGGGACCGCCATTTTCATCTCCAACCACTTCCCCATCAATATCTGCTCAGTGAATCCCTCAATGTCATTTTCTGAGTCTGAATGAAAATCATTTCTTCCAGAAAAGCTTCAACAAATACAGGGACCGCCATTTTCATCTCCAACCACTTCCCCATCAATATCTGCTCCAGGGAATCCCTCAATGTCATTTTCTGAGTCTGAATGAAAATTTCTTCCAAAAAGCTTCAACAAATACCAGGGACCGCCATTTTCATCTCCAACCACTTCCCCATCAATATCTGCTCCAGGGGAATCCCTCAATGTCATTTTCTGAGTCTGAATGAAAGATTTCTTCAGAAAAGCTTCAACAAATACAGGGACCCGCCATTTTCATCTCCAACCACTTCCCCATCAATATCTGCTCCAGGGAATCCCTCAATGTCATTTTCTGAGTCTGAATGAAAGATTTCTTCAGAAAAGCTTCAACAAATACAGGGACATAATTTTTCATCTCCAACCACTTCCCCATCAATATCTGCTCCAGGGAATCCCTCAATGTCATTTTCTGAGTCTGAATGAAAGATTTCTTCAGAGAAAAAAGCTTCAACAAATACAGGGACCGCCATTTTCATCTCCAACCACTTCCCCATCAATATCTGCTCCAGGGAATCCCCTCAATGTCATTTTCTGAGTCTGAATGAAAGATTTCTTCAGAAAAGCTTCCAAAAATACAGGGACCGCCATTTTCATCTCCAACCACTTCCCCATCAATATCTGCTCCAGGGAATCCCTCAATGTCATTTTCTGAGTCTGAATGAAAGATTTCTTCAGAAAAAGCTTCAACAAATACAGGGACCGCCATTTTCATCTCCAACCACTTCCCCATCAATATCTGCTCCAGGGAATCCCTCAATGTCATTTTCTGAGTCTGAATGAAAGATTTCTTCCAGAAAAAGCTTCAACAAATACAGGGACCATATTTTCATCTCCAACCACTTCCCCATCAATATCTGCTCAGGGAATCCCTCAATGTCATTTTCTGAGTCTGAATGAAAAGATTTCTTCAGAAAAGCTTCAACAAATACAGGGACACATGTTTTCATCTCAACCACTTCCCCATCAATATCAGGGAATCCCCCTCAATGTCATTTTCTGAGTCTGAATGAATTTCTTCCAGAAAAAGCTTCACAAATACAGGGACCGCCATTTTCATCTCAACCACTTCCCCATCAATATCTGCTCCAGGAATCCCTCAATGTCATTTTCTGAGTCTGAATGAAAGATTTCTTCCAAAAAAGCTTCAACAAATACAGGGACCGCCATTTTCATCTCCAACCACTTCCCCATCAATATCTGCTCCAGTGAATCCCTCAATGTCATTTTTCTGAGTCTGAATGAAAGATTTCTTCCAGAAAAGCTTCAACAAATACAGGGACCGCCATTTTCATCTCCAACCACTTCCCCATCAATATCTGCTCCAGTGAATCCTCAATGTCATTTTCTGAGTCTGAATGAAAGATTTCTTCCAGAAAAGCTTCAACAAATACAGGGACCGCCATTTTCATCTCCAACCACTTCCCCATCAATATCTGCTCCAGGAATCCCTCAATGTCATTTCTGAGTCTGAATGAAAGATTTCTTCCAGAAAAGCTTCAACAAATACAGGGACCGCCATTTTCATCTCCAACCACTTCCCCATCAATATCTGCTCCAGGAATCCCTCAATGTCATTTTCTGAGTCTGAATGAAAGATTTCTTCCAGAAAAGCTTCAACAAATACAGGGACCATCATTTTCATCTCCAACCACTTCCCCATCAATATCTGCTCCAGGAATCCCTCAATGTCATTTTCTGAGTCTGAATGAAAGATTTCTTCAGAAAAAGCTTCAACAAATACAGGGACCCGCCATTTTCATCTCCAACCACTTCCCCATCAATATCTGCTCCAGGGAATCCTTCAATGTCATTTTTCTGAGTCTGAATGAATGATTTTCTTTCAGAAAAAGCTTCAAGAAAAGCATTCCAACAAATACAGGGAATCCATTTTCATCTCAACCACTTCCCCATCAATATCTGCTCCCAACCACTTCCCCATCAATGTCATTTTCTGAATGTCTGAGTGAAGATTTCTTCAGAAAAGCTTCCAACAAATACAGGGACCATGCATTTTCATCTCCAACCAACTTCCCCATCAATATCTGCTCCAGGGAATCCCTCAATGTCATTTTCTGAGTCTGAATGAAAGATTTCTTCCAGAAAAGTTTCAACAAATACAGGGACCGCCATTTCATCTCCAACCACTTCCCCATCAATATCTGCTCCAGGGAATCCCTCAATGTCATTTTCTGAGTCTGAATGAAGATTTCTTCCAGAAAAGCTTCAACAAATACAGGGACCGCCATTTTCATCTCCAACCACTTCCCATCAATATCTGCTCCAGGGAATCCCTCAATGTCATTTTCTGAGTCTGAATGAAAGATTTCTTCCAGAAAAGCTTCAACAAATACAGGGACCGCCATTTTCATCTCCAACCACTTCCCCATCAATATCTGCTCCAGGGAATCCTCAATGTCATTTTCTGAGTCTGAATGAAAGATTTCTTCCAAAAAGCTTCCCACAAATACAGGGACCGCCATTTTCATCTCCAACCACTTCCCCAGTCAATATCTGCTCCAGGGAATCCCTCAATGTCATTTTTTTCTGAGTCTGAATGAAAGATTTCTTCAGAAAAAGCTTCAACAAATACAGGGACGCCATTTTCATCTCCAACCACTTCCCCATCAATATCTGCTCCAGGGAATCCCTCAATGTCATTTTCTGAGTCTGAATGAAAGATTTCTTCCAGAAAAACCAACAAATACAGGGACCGCCATTTTCATCTCCAACCACTTCCCCATCAATATCTGCTCCAGGGAATCCTCAATGTCATTTTCTGAGTCTGAATGAAAGATTTCTTCAGAAAAAGCTTCAACAAATACAGGGACCGCCATTTTCATCTCCAACCACTTCCCCATCAATATCTGCTCCAGGAATCCCTCAATGTCATTTTGTGAGTCTGAATGAAGATTTCTTCCAGAAAAGCTTCAACAAATACAGGGACACGCCATTTTCATCTCCAACCACTTCCCCATCAATATCTGCTCCAGGAATCCCCCAAATGTCATTTCTGAGTCTGAATGAAAGATTTCTTCCAGAAAGCTTCAACAAATACAGGGACCGCCATTTTCATCTCAACCACTTCCCCATCAATATCTGCTCCAGTGAATCCCTCAATGTCATTTTCTGAGTCTGAATGAAAGATTTCTTCCAGAAAAAGCTTCAACAAATACAGGGACCGCGTATTTTCATCTCCAACCACTCCCCATCAATATCTGCTCAGGAATCCCTCAATGTCATTTTCTGAGTCTTCCAGAAAGAAATTTTCTTCTCTTCAGTCAAGGAATCCTTCCATTTTTTCAGTCTCCAACTTCAATAAATCAATATCTGTCCAGTGAATCCCTCCCAATGTCATTTTCTGAGTCTGAATGAAAGATTTCTTCCAGAAAAAGCTTCAACAAATACAGGACCGCCATTTTCATCTCCAACCACTTCCCCATCAATATCTGCTCCAGGGAATCCTCAATATCATTTCTGAGTCTGAATGAAAGATTTCTTCCAAAAAAGCTTCAACAAATACAGGGACCGCCATTTTTCATCAAATCCACTTCCCCATCAATATCTGCTCAGGAATCCCTCAATGTCATTTTTCTGAGTCTGAATGAAAGATTTCTTCAGAAAAGCTTCCCAAATACAGGGACCGCCATTTTCATCTCCAACCACTCCCCATCAATATCTGCTCCAGGAATCCCTCAATGTCATTTTCTGAGTCTGAATGAAAGATTTCTTCAGAAAAGCTTCCAACAAATACAGGGACCGCCATTTTCATCTCCAACCACTTCCCATCAATATCTGCTCCAGAGATCCCTCAATGTCATTTCTGAGTCTGAATGAAAGATTTCTTCAGAAAAGCTTCAACAAATACAGGGACCGCCATTTTCATCTCCAACCACTTCCCCCATCAATATCTGCTCCAGTGAATCCCCTCAATGTCATTTTCTGAGTCTGAATGAAAGATTTCTTCCAGAAAAAGCTTCCACAAATACAGGGACCATGTTTTCATCTCCAACCACTTCCCCATCAATATCTGCCCAGGAGAATCCCCTCAATGTCATTTTCTGAGTCTGAATGAAAGATTTCTTCAGAAAAGCTTCAACAAATACAGGGACCGCCATTTTCATCTCCAACCACTTCCCCATCAATATCTGCTCCGAGGAATCCCTCAATGTCATTTTTTCTGAGTCTGAATGAAAGATTTCTTCCAGAAAAGCTTCAACAAATACAGGGACCGCCATTTTCATCTCCAACCACTTCCCCATCAATATCTGCTCCAGGAATCCCTCAATGTCATTTTCTGAGTCTGAATGAAAGATTTCTTCCAGAAAAGCTTCAACAAATACAAAGACCGCCATTTTCATCTCCAACCACTTCCCCATCAATATCTGCTCCAGGGAATCCCTCAATGTCATTTTTCTGAGTCTGAATGAAAGATTTCTTCCAGAAAAGCTTCCAACAAATACAGGGACCGCCATTTTTCATCTCCAACCACTTCCCCCATCAATATCTGTCATTTTCAGGAATAGAAAGATCCAGAAAAGGTCAATGTCATTTTTCTGAGTCTGAATATCTGCTCCAGGGAAGATTTCTTCAGAAAATATTTCTTCAACAACATACAGGGACCTCCATTTTCATCTCAACCTTTCCCCATCAATATCTGCTCCAGAATCCCTCAATGTCATTTTCTGAGTCTGAATGAAATATTTTCCAGAAAAGCTTCAATAAATTTTTCTTCCACTTCCCCATCAATATCTGCTCAGGGAATCCCTCAATGTCATTTTTCTGACAAATAACAAATACAGGGACCGCCATTTTCATCTCCAACCTCTCCCCATCAATATCTGCTCAGGAATCCCTCAATGTCATTTTCTGAGTCTGAATGAAAGATTTCTTCAGGAAAAGCTTCAACAAATACAGGGACCGCCATTTTCATCTCCCAACTTCCCCATCAATATCTGCTCCCAGGGAATCCTCAATGTCATTTTCTGAGTCTGAATGAAGATTTCTTCAGAAAAAGCTTCAACAAATACAGGGACCGCCATTTTTCATCTCCAACCACTTCCCCATCAATATCTGCTCAGGAATCCCTCAATGTCATTTTTCTGAGTCTGAATGAAAGATTTCTTCAGAAAAAGCTTCAACAAATACAGGGACCATCATTTTCATCTCCAACCACTTCCCCATCAATATCTGCTCCAGGGAATCCCTCAATGTCATTTTCTGGAGTCTGAATGAAAGATTTCTTCAGAAAAGCTTCCAACAAATACAGGGACCGCCATTTTCATCTCAACCACTTCCCCATCAATATCTGCTCCAGGGAATCCCTCAATGTCATTTCTGAGTCTGAATGAAAGATTTCTTCTGAAAAAGCTTCAACAAATACAGGGACCGCCATTTTCATCTCAACCACTTCCCCATCAATATCTGCTCCAGAATCCCTCAATGTCATTTCTGAGTCTGATGAAAAAGATTTCTTCCAGAAAAAGCTTCAACAAATACAGGGACCATCATTTTCATCTCCAACCACTTCCCCATCAATATCTGCTCCAGTGAATCCTTCAATATCATTTTTCTGAGTCTGAATGAAAGATTTCTTCCAGAAAAGCTTCCACAAATACAGGGACCGCCATTTTTCATCTCCAACCACTTCCCCATCAATATCTGCTCAGGAATCCCTCAATGTCATTTTCTGAGTCTGAATGAAGATTTCTTCAGAAAAGCTTCCAACAAATACAGGGACCGCCATTTTTCATCTCCAACCACTTCCCCATCAATATCTGCTCCAGGAATCCCTCAATATCATTTTTCTGAGTCTGAATGAAGATTTCTTCAGAAAAACTTCAACAAATACAGGGACACCATTTTTTCATCTCCAACCACTTCCCCATCAATATCTGCTCAGGAATCCCTCAATGTCATTTTCTGAGTCTGAGATGAAAGATTTCTTCAGAAAAAAAGCTCAACAAATACAGGGACCGCCATTTTTCATCTCCAACCACTTCCCCATCAATATCTGCTCCAGTGAATCCCTCAATGTCATTTTCTAGTCTGGATAAAAATTTCTTCAGAAAAGCTTCAACAAATACAGGGACCGCCATTTTCATCTCCAACCACTTCCCACATCAATATCTGCCAGTAGATCCCTCAATGTCATTTCTGAGTCTGAATGAAAGATTTCTTCAGAAAAAGCTTCCAACAAATACAGGGACCACCATTTCATCTCAACCACTTCCCCATCAATATCTTGCTCAGGAATCCCTCAATGTCATTTTCTGAGTCTGAATGAAAAGATTTCTTCAGAAAAGAACAAAATATCAGGGACCTCATTTTCTGAATGAAAGATTTCTTCCAGAAAAGCTTCAGCAAATACAGGGACGCCATTTCATCTCAACCACTTTATCAATATCTGCTCCAGGGAATCCCTCAATGTCATTTTCTGAGTCTGAATGAAAGATTTCTTCCGAAAGTTCAACAAATACAGGGACCGCCATTTTCATCTCCAACCACTTCCCCATCAATATCTGCTCCAGGAATCCTCAATGTCATTTTCTGAGTCTGAATGAAAGATTTTCTTCAGAAAAGCTTCCAACAAATACAGGGACCGCCATTTTTTCATCTCCAACCACTTCCCCATCAATATCTGCTCCAGGGAATCCCTCAATGTCATTTTCTGAGTCTGAATGAAAGATTTCTTCCAGAAAAGCTTCAACAAATACAGGGACCGCCATTTTCATCTCCAACCACTCCCCCATCAATATCTGCTCCAGGGAATCCCTCAATGTCATTTTCTGAGTCTGAATGAAAGATTTCTTCAGAAAAAGCTTCAACAAATACAGGGACCGCCATTTTCATCTCCAACCACTTCCCCATCAATATCTTTTCTGAGTCTGAATGAAGATTTCCCAGGGCTTCCATAAATACCTCAATGTCATTTCAATATCTGAGTCTGAATGAAAGATTTTCTTCGAAAAAAGCTTCAACAAATACAGGGACCGCCATTTTCATCTCCAACCACTTCCCCATCAATATCTGCTCCAGGAATCCCTCAATGTCATTTTCTGAGTCTGAATGAAAATTTCTTCAGGTACCAGAAAAAGAATCTTCATTCTGAGTCTGAAATTTCTTCCAGTGCTTCACAGGGACCCCATTTTTCGAGTCATTTTCATCTCCAACCCAAATCTTCCCCATCAATATCTGCTCCAGGGAATCCTCAATGTCATTTTCTGAGTCTGAATGAAAAATTTCTTCCAGAAAAGCTTCAACAAATACAGGACCCATGTTTTTCATCTCCAACCACTTCCCCATCAATATCTCCCAGGAATCCCTCAATATCATTTTCTGAGTCTGAATGAAAAGATTTCTTCCAGAAAAAGCTTCAACAAATACAGGGACCCGCCATTTTCATCTCCAACCACTTCCCCATCAATATCTGCTCCAGGAATCCCTCAATGTCATTTTTCTGAGTCTGAATGAAAGATTTCTTCAGAAAAAGCTTCAACAAATACAGGGACCGCCATTTTCATCTCCAACCACTTCCCCATCAATATCTGCTCAGGAATCCCTCAATGTCATTTTCTGAGTCTGAATGAAGATTTCTTCAGAAAAAAGCTTCAACAAATACAGGGACCATTTTCATTTTCCCATCTCCAAATCCCTTCCCCAGTCTGAATATCTGCTCCAGGGAATCCATCTCAATATCATTTCTGAGTCTTTTCTGAATGAAAGATTTCTTCCAGAAAAAGCTTCAACAAATACAGGGACCGCATTTTCATCTCCAACCACTTCCCCATCAATATCTGCTCAGGGAATCCCTCAATGTCATTTTCTGAGTCTGAATGAAAAGATTTCTTCCAAAAA
The DNA here is from genome assembly GCA_903632075.3 of Acanthosepion pharaonis. Classification (NCBI taxonomy): domain Eukaryota; kingdom Metazoa; phylum Mollusca; class Cephalopoda; order Sepiida; family Sepiidae; genus Acanthosepion; species Acanthosepion pharaonis. Next base: position 762,909 of record CAHIKZ030000903.1, on the reverse strand, counting down.
AGCTTCAACAAATACAGGGACCGCCATTTTCATCTCCAACCACTTCCCCATCAATATCTGCTCCAGGGAATCCCTCAATGTCATTTTCTGAGTCTGAATGAAAGATTTCTTCAGAAAAGCTTCAACAAATACAGGGACCGCCATTTTCATCTCCAACCACTTCCCCATCAATATCTGCTCCAGGAATCCCTCAATGTCATTTTCTGAGTCTGAATGAAGATTTCTTCAGAAAAAGCTTCAACAAATACAGGGACCGCCATTTCATCTCCAACCACTTCCCCATCAATATCTGCTCCAGTGAATCCCTCAATGTCATTTTCTGAGTCTGAATGAAAGATTTCTTCAGAAAAGCTTCAACAAATACAGGGACCGCCATTTTCATCTCCAACCACTTCCCCATCAATATCTGCTCCAGTGAATCCCTCAATGTCATTTTCTGAGTCTGAATGAAAGATTTCTTCAGAAAAGCTTCCAACAAATACAGGGACCGCCATTTTCATCTCCAACCACTTCCCCATCAATATCTGCTCCAGGGAATCCCTCAATGTCATTTTCTGAGTCTGAATGAAAGATTTCTTCAGAAAAGCCCAACAAATACAGGGACCGCCATTTTTCATCTCCAACCAATCAATACAGGGACCGCCATTTTCAGTCTGAATGAAGATTTCTTTGAAAAGCCAACAAATGCACTTTTCATCCCCTTCCCCATCAATATCTGCTCCAGTGAATCCCTCAATGTCATTTTCTGAGTCTGAATGAAAGATTTCTTCCAGAAAAGGTTCAACAAATACAGGGACCGCCATTTTTTCATCTCCAACCACTCCCCATCAATATCTGCTCCAGGGAATCCCTCTGTCAATGTCATTTTTCTGAGTCTGAAAATGAAAGATTTCTTCAAAAAAGCTTCAACAAATACAGGGACCGCCATTTTTCATCTCCAACCACTTCCCCCATCAATATCTGCTCCAGGGAATCCCTCAATGTCATTTTCTGAGTCTGAATGAAAGATTTCTTCCAGAAAAGCTTCAACAAATACAGGGACCGCCATTTTCATCTCCAACCACTCCCCATCAATATCTGCTCCAGGGAATCCTCAATGTCATTTTCTGAGTCTGAATGAAAGATTTCTTCCAGAAAAAGCTTCAAATAAATACAGGGACCGCCAGAAAGCATTTTCATCTCCAACCACTTCCCCATCAATATCTGCTCCAGGGAATCCCCTCAATGTCATTTTCTGAGTCTGAATGAAAGATTTCTTCCAGAAAAGCTTCAACAAAACAGGGACCGCAATGTCATTTTCATCTCAACCAAATATCTGCTCCAGGAATCCCCAGGATTTCAATGTCATTTCTGAGTCTGATCTTCCAGAAAAAGCTTCCAAAATACAGGGACCGCCATTTTCATCTCCAACCACTCCCATAATATCTGCTCCAGGGAATCCTTCAATGTCATTTCTGAGTCTGAATGAAATATTTCTTCCAGAAAAGCTTCAACAAATACAGGGACCGCCATTTTCATCTCCAACCACTTCCCCATCAATATCTGCTCCAGGAATCCCTCAATGTCATTTCTGAGTCTGAATGAAAGATTTCTTCCAGAAAAGCTTCAACAAATACAGGGACCGCCATTTTTCATCTCCAACCACTTCCCCATCAATATCTGCTCCAGGAATCCCTCAATGTCATTTTCTGAGTCTGAATGAAAGATTTCTTCCAGAAAAGCTTCCAACAAATACAGGGACCGCCATTTTCATCTCCAACCACTTCCCCATCAATATCTCCAGGAATCCTCTATGTCATTTTCTGAGTCTGAATGAAAGATTTCTTCCCCTCAATAAATACAGGGATCATTTTTTCATCTCCCAACCACTTCTGAAATATCTGAAATAATCAATGTCTTTTTCTGAGTCTGAATGAAAGATTTCTTCAGAAAAAGCTTCAACAAATACAGGGACCGCCATTTTCATCTCCAACCACTTCCCCATCAATATCTGCTCCAGGGAATCCCTCAATGTCATTTTCTGAGTCTGAATGAAAGATTTCTTCCAGAAAAGCTTCAACAAATACAGGGACCGCCATTTTCATCTCCAACCACTTCCCCATCAATATCTGCTCCAGGGAATCCCTCAATGTCATTTTCTGAGTCTGAATGAAGATTTCTTCAGAAAAGCTTCAACAAATACAGGGACCCATCATTTTCATCTCCAACCACTTCCCCATCAATATCTGCTCCAGGGAATCCCCAATGTCATTTTCTGTCTCTGAATGAAAGATTTCTTCCAGAAAAGCTTCAACAAATACAGGATAGATTTTCATCTCCAACCACTTCCCCATCAATATCTGCTCCAGGGAATCCTCAATGTCATTTTTCTGAGTCTGAATGAATTTCTTCAGAAAAGCTTCAACAAATACAGGGACCATTTTCATCTCCAACCACTTCCCATCAATATCTGCTCCAGGAACTTTTCAATGTCATTTTCTGAGTCTGAATGAAAGATTTTTCAGAAAAGCTTCAACAAATACAGGGACCGCCATTTTCATCTCCAACCACTTTCATATCTGCTCAAATCCCTCAATGTCATTTTCATCAATGAAAGATTTCTTCCAGAAAAAGCTTCAACAAATACAGGACCGCCATTTGCATCTCCAACCCTTCTGAGTATCTGCTCCAGGTAAATCTTTCAATGTCATTTTCTGAGTCTGAATGAAAGATTTCTTCAAACAAATACAGGGACCGCCATTTTCATCTCCAACCACTCCCCATCAATATCTGCTCCAGTGAATCCTCAATGTCATTTTCTGAGTCTGAATGAAAGATTTCTTCAGAAAAAGCTTCAACAAATACAGGGACACGCCATTTTCATCTCCAACCACTTCCCCATCAATATCTGCTCCAGGGAATCCCTCAATGTCATTTTTCTGAGTCTGAATGAAAAGATTTCTTCCAGAAAAGGGAATCTTCAAGTCAAATGGGGACCGCCATTTTTCATCTCCAACCACTTCCCCATCAATATCTGCTCCAGGAATCCTCAATGTCATTTTCTGAGTCTGAATGAAAGATTTCTTCCAGAAAAGGTTCAACAAATACAGGGACCGCCATTTTCATCTCCAACCACTCCCCCATCAATATCTGCTCCAGGGAATCCCTCAATGTCATTTTCTGAGTCTGAATGAAAATTTCTTCCAGAAAAGCTTCAACAAATACAGGGACCTCATTTTCATCTCCAACCACTCCCCCATCAATATCTGCTCCAGTGAATCCTTCAATATTTTTTGAGTTCTGAATGAAAGATTTCTTCCCAGAAAAGCTTCAACAAATACAGGGACCGCCATTTTCATCTCCAACCATTTCCCCATCAATATCCCCTCAATGTCAATTTCTGAGTCTGAATGAGATTTCTTCCAGAAAAAATCCTTCAAATCAATACAGGGAATCCTCAATGATTTCCGCCATTTTTTCATCTCCAACCACTTCCCCATCAATATCTGCTCAGGGAATCCCTCAATGTCATTTTCTGAGTCTGAATGAAGATTTCTTCAGAAAGCTTCAACAAATATTCTGGACCGCCATTTTCATCTCCAAATCACTCCCCATCAATATCTGCTCCAGGAATCCCTCAATGTCATTTTCTGAGTCTGAATGAAATTTCTTCAGAAAAACTTCAACAAATACAGGGACCGCCATTTTCATTCCAACCACCCCAAAATCTGCTCCAGGAATCCTCAATGTCATTTCCTGAGTCTGGACCGAAAAAAGCCCATTTTCATCTCCAACCACTTCCCCATCAATATCTGCTCCAGGAATCCCTCAATGTCATTTTCTGAGTCTGAATGAAAGATTTCTTCCAAAAAAGCTTCAACAAATACAGGGACCGCCATTTTCATCTCCAACCACTTCCCCATCAATATCTGCTCCAGGGAATCCTTCAATGTCATTTTCTGAGTCTGAATGAAAGATTTCTTCCAGAAAGCTTCAACAAAATACACCGACATTTTCATCTCCCAACCACTTCCCCATCAATATCTGCTCAGGGAATCCTTCAATGTCATTTTCTGAGTCTGAATGAAAGATTTCTTCCAGAAAGCTTCCAACAAATACAGGGACCGCCATTTTCATCTCCAACCACTTCCCCATCAATATCTGCTCCAGGAATCCCTCAATGTCATTTTCTGAGTCTGAATGAAAGATTTCTTCCAGAAAAAGCTTCAACAAATACAGGGACCGGCCATTTTCATCTCCAACCACTTCCCCATCAATATCTGCTCCAGGAATCCCTCAATGTCATTTTCTGAGTCTGAATGAAGATTTCTTCCAGAAAAGCTTCAACAAATACAGGGACCGCCATTTTCATCTCCAACCACTTCCCCATCAATATCTGCTCCAGGGAATCCCTCAATGTCATTTTCTGAGTCTGAATGAAAAGATTTCTTCAGAAAAAGCTTCCTAAATACAGGGACCCATTTTCATCTCCAACCACTTCCCCATCAATATCTGCTCCAGGGATCTCCCCTCAATGTCATTTCTGAGTCTGAATGGAAGATTTCTTCCAGAAAAGCTTCAACAAATACAGGGACCGCCATTTTCTCAACCACTTCCCCATCAATATCTGCTCCAGGAATCCCTCAATGTCATTTTCTGAGTCTGAATGAAAGATTTCTTCAGAAAAGCTTCAACAAATACAGGGACCGCATTTTCATCTCCAACCACTTCCCCATCAATATCTGCTCCAGGAATCCTCAATGTCATTTTCTGAGTCTGAATGAAAGATTTCTTCAGAAAAAAATAAAATACAGGATCAAGTCATTTCTATCTCCAACCAAATACAGGGAATCCCTCAACCATTTTCAGTCTCCAACCACTTCCCCATCAATATCTGCTCCGGGAATCCCTCAATGTCATTTTCTGAGTCTGAATGAAATATTTCTTCCAGAAAAGCTTCAACAAATACAGGGACCCATCGATTTAATCTCAACCACTTCCCCATCAATATCTGCTCCCTCAATGTCATTTTCTTGAGTCTGAATGAGATTTCCCAGAAAAGCTTCAATACAGGACTCATTTTCATCTGAAATCTGAATGAGGAAAATGTCATTTCTTCCAGAAAAGCTTCAACAAATACAGGGACCTATGTTTTTCATCTCCAACCACTTCCCCATCAATATCTGCTCCAGGAATCCTTCAATATCATTTTCTGAGTCTGAATGAAAGATTTCTTCAGAAAAAGCTTCAACAAATACAGGGACCGCCATTTTCATCTCAACCACTTCCCCATCAATATCTGCTCCAGGAATCCCCTCAATGTCATTTTTCTGAGTCTGAATGAAAGATTTCTTCTTATTTTTTCAGAAAACAGGGACCGCTTCATCTCCACCCAAATACAGGGACTGAGTCTGAATGAAAGATTTCTTCATTTGGACCGACATTTTCATCTCCAACCACTTCCCCATCAATATCTGCTCCAGGAATCCTCAATGTCATTTTCTGAGTCTGAATGAAAGATTTCTTCAGAAAAAAGCTGGCAACAAATGCAGGGACCGCCATTTTCATCTCCAACCACTTCCCCATCAATATCTGCTCCAGGGAATCCCTCAATGTCATTTTCTGAGTCTGAATGAAAGATTTCTTCCAGAAAAGCTTAACAAATACAGGGACCGCCATTTTCATCTCCAACCACTTCCCCATCATTCCTCTGCTCCAGGGAATCCTCAATGTCATTTTCTGAGTCTGAATGAAAGATTTCTTCCAGAAAAAGCTTCCAACAAATACAGGACCGCCATTTTCATCTCCAACCACTTCCCATCAATATCTGCTCCAGGGAATCCCTCAATGTCATTTTCTGAGTCTGAATGAAAGATTTCTTCCAGAAAAAGCTTCCCAACAAATACAGGACCTACCATTTTTCATCTCAACCACTTCCCATCAATATCTGCTCCAGGAATCCCTCAATGTCATTTTCTGAGTCTGAATGAAGATTTCTTCCAAAGCTTCAACAATACTGAGGACCAGCCATTTTCATCTCCAACCACTTCCCCATCAATATCTGCTCCAGGAATCCTTCAATATCATTTTCTGAGTCTGAATGAAAGATTTCTTCCAGAAAAGCTTCAACAAATACAGGGTTACCATTTTCATCTCCAACCACTTCCCCATCAATATCTGCTCCAGGAATCCTCAATGTCATTTTCTGAGTCTGAATGAAAGATTTTCCCAAAAAAGCTTCAACAAATACAGGGACATATTTTTCATCTCCAACCACTTCCCCATCAATATCTGCTCCAGGGAATCCTTCAATGTCATTTTTCTGAGTCTGAATAGAAGATTTCTTTGAAAAAGCTTCAACAAATACAGGGACCATGTTTTTCATCTCCAACCACTTCCCCCATCAATATCTGCTCCAGGGAATCCTCAATGTCATTTTTCTGAGTCTGAATAGAAAGATTTCTTCAGAAAAGCTTCAACAAATACAGGGACCGCCATTTTCATCTCCAACCACTTCCCCATCAATATCTGCTCCAGTGAATCCTTCAATATCATTTTCTGAGTCTGAATGAAAGATTTCTTCAGAAAAAGCTTCAACAAATACAGGGACCGCCATTTTCATCTCCAACCACTTCCCCATCAATATCTGCTCAGGGAATCCTCAATGTCATTTTTCTGAGTCTGAATGAAAGATTTCTTCAGAAAAAGCTTCAACAAATACAGGGACCATGTTTTCATCTCCAACCCTTCCCCCATCAATATCTGCTCCAGGGAATCCTCAATGTCATTTTCTGAGTCTGAATGAAAGATTTCTTCAGAAAAAGCTTCAACAAATACAGGGACCGCCATTTTCATCTCCAACCACTTCCCCCATCAATATCTGCTCCAGGGAATCCCTCAATGTCATTTTTCTGAGTCTGAAATGAAAGATTCTGAAAAGCTTCAACAAATACAGGGACATATTTTCATCTCCAACCACTTCCCCATCAATATCTGAGTGAATCCTTCAATATCATTTCTGAGTCTGAATGAAAGATTTCTTCCAAAAAGCTTCAACAAATACAGGGACCAATGTCATTTTCATCTCCAACCAACAAATCCCCATCAATATCTGCTCCAGGGAATCCTCAATGTCATTTCTGAGTCTGAATGAAGATTTCTTCAGAAAAAGCTTCAACAAATACAGGGACCGCCATTTTCATCTCCAAACCAATTTCCCATCAATTCCCCATCAATGTCATTTTCTGAGTCTGAATGAATTTTTCCAGAAAAAGCTTCAATGTCATTTTTTCATCTCCAACCACTCCCATCAATATCTGCCCAGGAATCCCTCAATGTCATTTTCTTCTGAATGAAAGATTTTTCAGAAAGCTTCAACAAATACAGGGACCGCCATTTTCATCTCCAACCACTTCCCCATCAATATCTGCTCCAGGGAATCCCTCAATGTCATTTTCTGAGTCTGAATGAAAGATTTCTTCAGAAAAGCCTACAAATACAGGGACCAAGTATTTCATCTCCAACCACTTCCCCCATCAATATCTGCTCCAGGGAATCCTTCAATGTCATTTTTCTGAGTCTGAATGAAAGATTTCTTCAGAAAAGCTTCCAACAAATACAGGGACCGCCATTTTCATCTCCAACCACTTCCCATCAATATCTGCTCCAGGGAATCCTCAATGTCATTTTCTGAGTCTGAATGAAAGATTTCTTCCAGAAAAGCTTTCCACAAATACAGGGACCGTATTTTCATCTCCAACCACTTCCCCATCAATATCTGCCCAGGGAATCCTCAATGTCATTTTCTGAGTCTGAAATTTTCTTCCAGAAAGCTTCTAACAAATACAGGGACCAGCCATTTTCATCTCCAACCACTTCCCCATCAATATCTGGGGAATCCTCAATGTCATTTTCTGAGTCTGAATGAAAAGATTTCTTCAGAAAAGCTTCAACAAATACAGGGACCGCCATTTTCATCTCCAACCACTTCCCCATCAATATCTGCTCCAGGGAATCCTCAATGTCATTTTCTGAGTCTGAATGAAAGATTTCTTCCAGAAAAGCTTCTCCAACCACTCCCCATCAATATCTGGGACAATATTTTCATCTCAATGAAAGATTTCCCAGGGATCCCTCAATGTCATTTTCTGAGTCTGAATGAAAGATTTCCAGAAAAGTCAACAAATACAGGGACGTATTTTCATCTCCAACCACTCCCCCATCAATATCTGCTCCAGGAATCCTCAATGTCATTTTCTGAGTCTGAATGAAAGATTTCTTCAGAAAAGCTTCAACAAATACAGGGACCGCCATTTCATCCAAATCCACTCCCCCATCAATATCTGCTCCAGGGAATCCTTCAATGTCATTTTTGAGTCTGAATGAAAGATTTCTTCAGAAAAAAGACTTCCATAAATACAGGACCATATTTTCATCTCCAACCACTTCCCATCAATATCTGCTCCAGGGAATCCCTCAATGTCATTTCTGAGTCTGAATGAAAGATTTCTTCCAGAAAAGCTTCAACAAATACAGGGACCACCATTTTCATCTCCAACCACTCCCCCATCAATATCTGCTCCAGGAATCCTTCAATATCATTTTCTGAGTCTGAATGAAAGATTTCTTCAGAAAAAGCTTCAACAAATACAGGGACTTTTTCATCTCCAAACACTTCCCCATCAATATCTGCTCCAGGGAATCCTCAATGTCATTTTCTGAGTCTGAATGAAAGATTTCTTCAGAAAAGCTTCCACAAATACAGGGACCAATTTTCATCTCCAACCACTTCCCCATCAATATCTGCTCCAGGGAATCCCTCAATGTGTCATTTTCTGAGTCTGAATGAAAGATTTCTTCCAGAAAAGCTTCAACAAATACAGGGATCCAACCATTTTCATCCTCCAACCACTTCCCCTGATCAATATCTGCTCCAGGGAATCCCCTCAATGTCATTTTTCTGAGTCTGAATGAAAGATTTCTTTTTTTTTTTTTTTTTTTTTTTTTTTTTTTTTTTTTTTTTTTTTTTTTTTTTTTTTTTTTTTTGAGAGAAAGCTTTCCACAAATACAGGGACCGCCATTTTCATCTCCAACCACTTCCCCATCAATATTTCTTCCAGAAAAGCTTCCTTAAATACAAGGGAATTTTCCTTCAATATCATTTTCTGAGTCTGAATGAAAAGATTTCTTCAGAAGAAATAAGGGAAGCCAACCACTTCCCCCAAATATCTGGGACCCTCAATGTCATTTTCTGAGTCTTTTCATCTCCCGCCAACTCCAAATCCACTTCCCCATCAATATCTGCTCCAGGGAATCCCTCAATGTCATTTTCGAGTCTGAATGTCTGAATACAAACCCCCATTTCTTCCAGAAAAAGCTGCTCCAGGGAATCCCTCAATACTGAGTCTGGACTTCCAGAAAAGCTTTTCATCTCCAACATTTTCATCTTCCCCCATCAATATCTGCTCCAGGAATCCTTCAATGTCATTTTCTGAGTCTGAATGAAAGATTTCTTCAGAAAAGCTTCCCACAAATACAGGGACCGCTATTTTCATCTCCAACCACTTCCCCATCAATATCTGCTCAGGAATCCCCTCAATGTCATTTTCTGAGTCTGAATGAAAAATTTCTTCAAAAAGAATAAATACAGGGGACCGCCATTTCATCTCCAACCACTTCCCCATCATATCTGCTCAGGAATCCTTCAATGTCATTTTCTGAGTCTGAATGAAAGATTTCTTCAAAAAGCTTCCACAAATACAGGGACCACATCTCCAACCCCCCATCAATATCTGCTCCAGGGAATCCCCTCAATGTCATTTTCTGAGTCTGAATGAAAGATTTCTTCCAGAAAAGCTTTCAACAAAATACAGGGACCGCCATTTTCATCTCCAACCACTTCCCCATCAATATCTGCTCCAGGGAATCCTCAATGTCATTTTCTGAGTCTGAATGAAGATTTCTTCCAGAAAAAGTTTCAACAAATACAGGGACCGCCATTTTCATCTCCAACCACTTCCCCATCAATATCTGCTCCAGGAATCTTCAATCATTTCTGAGTCTGAATGAAAGATTTCTTCCAGAAAAAGCTTCAACAAATACAGGGACCGCCATTTTCATCTCCAACCACTTCCCCATCAATATCTGCTCCAGGGAATCCCTCAATGTCATTTCCTGAGTCTGAATGAAAGATTTCTTCGAAAAAGCTTCCCACAAATACAGGGACCGCCATTTTCATCTCCAACCCTTCCCCATCAATATCTGCTCCAGGGAATCCCTCAATGTCATTTTCTGAGTCTCAATGAAAGATTTTTCAGAAAAAAGCTTCAACAAATACAGGGACCGGCCATTTCATCTCCCAACCACTTCATCAATATCTGCTCCAGGGAATCCCTCAATGTCATTTTTTGAGTCTGAATGAAAGATTTCTTCAGAAAAAGCTTCCACAAATACAGGGACTTGCCATTTTCATCTCCAACCACTTCCCCATCAATATCTGCTCCAGGGAATCCTCAATGTCATTTTTTCTGAGTCTGAATGAAATTTTTCCAGAAAAAGCTTCAACAAATACAGGGACCGCCATTTCATCTTTCATCTCCAACCAATGTCTTTCCCTTCATCAATATCATGCCTCCCCAGGGAATCCCTCAATGTCATTTTCTGAGTCTGAATGAAAGATTTCTTCAGAAAAGCTTCAACAAATACAGGGACCGCATTTTCATCTCCAACCACTTCCCCCATCAATATCTGCTCCAGGAATCCCTCAATGTCATTTTCTGAGTCTGAATGAAAGATTTTTCAGAAAAGCTTCAACAAATACAGGGACCCCATTTTCATCTCCAACCACTTCCCATCAATATCTGCTCCAGGGAATCCCCTCAATGTCATTTTCTGAGTCTGAATGAAAAGATTTCTTCCAGAAAAAACTTCAACAAATACAGGGACCGCCATTTTCATCTCCAACCACTTCCCCATCAATATCTGCTCCAGGGAATCCTCAATGTCATTTTCTGAGTCTGAATGAGATTTCTTCAGAAAAAGTTTCAACAAATACAGGGACATCTCCATTTTCATCTCCAACCACTTCCCCATCAATATCTGCTCCAGGGAATCCCTCAATGTCATTTTCTGAGTCTGAATGAAAGATTTCTTCAGAAAAAGCTTCCACAAATACAGGGACCGCCATTTTCATCTCCAACCACTTCCCCATCAATATCTGCTCCAGGGAATCCCTCAATGTCATTTTCTGAGTCTGAATGAAAGATTTCTTCCAGAAAAGGGACTTTTCATCTCAACAAAATATCAGGGACCGCCATTTTCATCTCCAACCTTTTTCCCCAACCATCAATATCTGCTCCAGGGAATCCCTCAATGTCATTTTCTGAGTCTGAATGAAAGATTTCTTCAGAAAAAGCTTCAACAAATACAGGGACCGCCATTTTCATCTCCAACCACTTCCCCATCAATATCTGCTCCAGGGAATCCCTCAATGTCATTTTCTGAGTCTGAATGAAAGATTTCTTCCAGAAAAAGCTTCCACAAATACAGGGACCGCCATTTTCATCTCCAACCACTTCCCCATCAATATCTGCTCCAGGGAATCCCTCAATGTCATTTTCTGAGTCTGAATGAAAGATTTCTTCAGAAAAAGCTTCCACAAATACAGGGACCGCCATTTTCATCTCCAACCACTTCCCCATCAATATCTGCTCCAGGGAATCCCTCAATGTCATTTTCTGAGTCTGAATGAAAGATTTCTTCCAGAAAAGCTTCAACAAATACAGGGACCGCCATTTTCATCTCCAACCACTTCCCATCAATATCTGCTCCAGGGAATCCTTCAATGTCATTTTCTGAGTCTGAATGAAAGATTTCTTCCAGAAAAGCTTCAAAAATACAGGGACCGCCATTTTCATCTCCAACCACTTCCCCATCAATATCTGCTCCAGGGAATCCCTCAATGTCATTTTTCTGAGTCTGAATGAAAGATTTCTTCCAGAAAAGCTTCAACAAATACAGGGACCGCCATTTTTCATCTCCAACCACTTCCCCATCAATATCTGCTCCAGGAATCCCTCAATGTCATTTTCTGAGTCTGAATGAAAAAGATTTCTTCCAGAAAAGCTTCAACAAATACAGGGACCATTTTTCATCTCCAACCACTTCCCCATCAATATCTGCTCCAGTGAATCCTTCAATGTCATTTTTCCTGAATGAAAGATTTCTTCCAGAAAAGCTTCAACAAATACAGGGACCGCCATTTTCATTCCAACCACTCCCCATCAATATCTGCTCCAGGGAATCCTCAATGGAATCCAGAAAAGCTCAATGTCATTTTCTGAGTCTGAATGAAAGATTTCTTCCAGAAAAGCTTCAACAAATACAGGGACCTCCATTTTCATCTCCAACCACTTCCCCATCAATATCTGCCCAGGGAATCCTCAATGTCATTTTCTGAGTCTGAATGAAAGATTTCTTCCAAAAAGGTTCAACAAATACAGGGACCGCCATTTTCATCTCCAACCACTTCCCCATCAATATCTGCTCCAGGGAATCCCTCAATGTCATTTTCTGAGTCTGAATGAAAGATTTCTTCCAGAAAAGCTTCAACAAATACAGGGACCACCATTTTCATCTCCAACCACTTCCCATCAATATCTGCTCCAGGGAATCCTCAATGTCATTTTCTGAGTCTGAATGAAAGATTTCTTCCAGAAAGCTTCCAACAAATACAGGGACCGCCATTTTCATCTCCAACCACTTCCCCATCAATATCTGCTCCAGGGAATCCTCAATGTCATTTTCTGAGTCTGAATGAAATTTTTCCAGAAAGCTTCAAATAAACCAATGCATTTTCATTCAACCAACAATATCTGCTCCAGGAATCCCTCAATGTCATTTTCTGAGTCTGAATGAAAGATTTCTTCCAGAAAAGCTTCAACAAATACAGGGACAATTTTCATCTGCAACCAGTGAATTTCATCTCCAACTTCAGAAAAAGCTTCCCCACCGCCATCAATATCAATATCTCCAGGGAATCCCTCAATGTCATTTTCTGAGTCTGAATGAAAGATTTCTTCCAGAAAAGCTTCAACAAATACAGGGACCGCCATTTTCATCTCCAACCACTTCCCCATCAATATCTGCTCCCTCAATGTCATTTCTGAGTCTGAATGAATTTTTCAGAAAAGCTTCAACAAATACAGGGACCGCCATTTTCATCTCCAACCACTTCCCCATCAATATCTGCTCCAGGGAATCCCTCAATGTCATTTTTCAGTCTGAAAGATTTCTTCAGAAAAGCAAAAATACAGGGACCGCCATTTTCATCTCCAACCACTTCCCCATCAATATCTGCTCCAGGGAATCCCCAATGTCATTTTCTGAGTCTGAATGAAAGATTTCTTCCAGAAAAACTTCAACAAATACAGGGACCGCATTTTCATCTCCAACCACTTCCCCATCAATATCTGCTCCAGGAATCCCTCAATGTCATTTTCTGAGTCTGAATGAAAGATTTCTTCAGAAAAAAAGCTTCCACAAATACAGGGACCGCCATTTTCATCTCCAACCACTTCCCCATCAATATCTGCTCCAGGGAATCCTCAATGTCATTTTCTGAGTCTGAATGAAAGATTTCTTCCAGAAAAGCTTCCCACAAATACAGGGACCGCCATTTTCATCTCCAACCACTTCCCCATCAATATCTGCTCCAGGGAATCCTCAATGTCATTTTCTGAGTCTGAATGAAAGATTTCTTCCAGAAAAGCTTCCCACAAATACAGGGACCGCCATTTTCATCTCCAACCACTTCCCCATCAATATCTGCTCCAGGGAATCCTCAATGTCATTTTCTGAGTCTGAATGAGATTTCTTCCAGAAAAGCTTCAACAAATACAGGGACCGCCATTTTCATCTCCAACCACTTCCCCATCAATATCTGCTCAGGAATCCCTCAATGTCATTTTCTGAGTCTGAATGAAAGATTTCTTCCAGAAAAAGCTTCAACAAATACAGGGACCGCCATTTTCATCTCCAACCACTTCCCCATCAATATCTGCTCCAGGGAATCCTCAATGTCATTTTCTGAGTCTGAATGAAAGATTTCTTCCAGAAAAATGTCATTTTTCTTCAATGAAATACAGGGAAATACGGGACCATTTTCATCTCCAACCACTTCCCCATCAATATCTGCTCCAGGGAATCCCTCAATGTCATTTTCTGAGTCTGAATGAAAGATTTCTTCCAGAAAAAGCTTCAACAAATACAGGGACCGCCATTTTCATCTCCAACCACTTCCCCATCAATATCTGCTCCAGGAATCCCTCAATGTCATTTTCTGAGTCTGAATGAAAGATTTCTTCCAGAAAAGCTTCAAAAATACAGGGACCTTCATTTTTCATCTCCAAATATCAATATCTGGGAATCCCTCAATGTCATTTCTGAGTCTGAATGAAGATTTCCAGAAAAAGTTCCCCAAATACAGGGACAATTTTCATCTCCAACCACTGCCCCATCAATATCAGGGAATCCTCAATGTCATTTTCTGAGTCTGAATGAAAGATTTCTTCCAGAAAAAGATTTTTCAACAAATACAGGGACCGCCATTTTCATCTCCAACCACTTCCCCATCAATATCTGCTCCAGGGAATCCCTCAATGTCATTTTCTGAGTCTGAATGAAAGATTTCTTCCAGAAAAGCTTCAACAAATACAGGGACCGCCCATTTTCATCTCCAACCACTTCCCATCAATATCTGCTCCAGGAATCCTCAATGTCATTTTCTGAGTCTGAATGAAAGATTTCTTCAGAAAAAGCTTCAACAAATACAGGGACCGCCATTTTCATCTCCAACCACTCCCCCATCAATATCTGCTCCAGGGAATCCCTCAATGTCATTTTCTGAGTCTGAATGAAAGATTTCTTCCAGAAAAGCTTCAACAAATACAGGGACCGCCATTTTCATCTCCAACCACTCCCCCATCAATATCTGCTCCAGTCATTTTCTGAGTCTGAATGAAAAGATTTCTTCCAGAAAAAGCTTCAACAAATACAGGGACCGCCATTTTCATCTCCAACCACTCCCCATCAATATCTGCTCCAGGGAATCCCTCAATGTCATTTCTTCTGAGATGAAAGATTTCTTCCAGAAATTCAACAAATACAGGACCCGCCATTTTTCATCTCCAACCACTTCCCCATCAATATCTGCTCCAGGGAATCCCTCAATGTCATTTTCTGAGTCTGAATGAAAGATTTCTTCCAGAAAAGCTTCCACAAATACAGGACCGCCATTTTCATCTCCAACCACTTCCCCATCAATATCTGCTCCAGGGAATCCTCAATGTCATTTTCTGAGTCTGAATGAAAGATTTCTTCCAGAAAAGCTTCCACAAATACAGGGACCGCCACATCTCCAACCACTTCCCCATCAATATCTTCCAGGGAATCCTCAATTCATTTTCTGAGTCTGAATCAATTTCTTCCAAAGTCTGCTCCAGGGAATCATCTCCAACCACTTCCCCATCAATATCTGTCAGGGAATTTTCATTTCTGAGTCTGAATGAAAGATTTCTTCCAGAAAAGCTTCAACAAATACAGGGACCGCTTATTTTCATCTCCAACCACTTCCCCATCAATATCTGCTCCAGGGAATCCTCAATGTCATTTTCTGAGTCTGAATGAAAGATTTCTTCCAGAAAAGTTTCAACAAATACAGGGACCGCCATTTTCATCTCCAACCACTTCCCCCCATCAATATCTGCTCCAGGGAATCCCTCAATGTCATTTTTCTGAGTCTGAATGAAAGATTTCTTCCAGAAAAGCTTCAACAAATACAGGGACCGCCATTTTCATCTCCAACCACTTCCCCATCAATATCTGCTCCAGGGAATCCTCAATGTCATTTCTGAGTCTGAATGTTTCTTCAGAAAAGCTTCCACAAATACAGGACCGCCATTTTCATCTCCAACCACTTCCATCAATATCTGTCCATCCCTCAATGTCATTTTCTGAGTCTGAATGAAAGATTTCTTCAGAAAAAGCTTCCACAAATACAGGGACCGCCATTTTCATCTCCAACCACTTCCCCATCAATATCTGCTCCAGGGAATCTCAATGTCATTTTCTGAGTCTGAATGAGAGATTTCTTCCAGAAAAAGCTTCAACAAATACAGGGACCATTTTCATCTCCAACCACTTCCCCATCAATATCTGCTCCAGTGAATCCCTCAATGTCATTTTCTGAGTCTGAATGAAAGATTTCTTCCAAAAAGCTTCAAACAAATACAGGGACCGCCATTTTCATCTCCAACCACTTCCCCATCAATATCTGCTCCAGGAATCCCTCAATGTCATTTTTCTGAGTCTGAATGAAAGATTTCTTCCAGAAAAGCTTCAACAAATACAGGGACCGCCATTTTCATCTCCAACCACTTCCCCATCAATATCTGCTCCAGGAATGAATCCCCTCAATGTCATTTTCTGAGTCTGAATGAAAGATTTCTTCCAGAAAAAGCTTCAACAACAAATACAGGGACCGCCATTTTCATCTCCAACCACTTCCCATCAATATCTGCTCCAGGAATCCCTCAATGTCATTTTCTGAGTCTGAATGAAAGATTTCTTCCAGAAAAATGGGACCGGACATTTTTCATCTCCAACAAAATATCTGCTCCAGGGAATCCTCAATGTCATTTTCTGAGTCTGATGAAAGATTTCTTCCAGAAAAGCTCTACAGGACCAATTTTCATCTCCAACTACTTCCCCATCAATATCTGCTCCAGGAATCCCTCAATGTCATTTTCTGAGTCTGAATGAAAGATTTCTTCCAGAAAAGCTTCAACAAATACAGGGACCGCCATTTTCATCTCCAACCACTCCCCCATCAATATCTGCTCCAGTGAATCCTTCAATGTCATTTTCTGAGTCTGAATGAAAGATTTCCAGAAAAAAATTCAACAAAATACAGGGACCGCATTTTCATCTCAACCACTTCCCCATCAATATCTGCTCCAGGGAATCCCTCAATGTCATTTTCTGAGTCTCATGAAAGATTTCCCAGAAAAAGCTTCCCAACAAATACATCAATTTTCATCTCCAACCACTTCCCCATCAATATCTGCTCCAGGGAATCCCTCAATGTCATTTTCTGAGTCTGAATGAAAGATTTCTTCCAGAAAAGCTTCAACAAATACAGGGACCGCCATTTTCATCTCCAACCACTCCCCCATCAATATCTGCTCCAGGGAATCCCTCAATGTCATTTTCTGAGTCTGAATGAAATATTTCTTCCAGAAAAGCTTCAACAAATACAGGGACCGCCATTTTCATCTCCAACCACTTCCCCATCAATATCTGCTCCAGGGAATCCCTCAATGTCATTTTCTGAGTCTGAATGAAAGATTTCTTCCAGAAAAGCTTCCAATAAATACAGGGACCGCCATTTTCATCTCCAACCACTTCCCATCAATATCTGCTCCAGGAATCCTTCAATGTCATTTTCTGAGTCTGAATGAAAGATTTCTTCCAACAAATACAGGGAAAAACCACCCCCCCATCAATATCTGCTCGGAATCCTCAACAAAATACTTCAGGGACCGCCATTTTCATCTCCAACCACTTCCCCATCAATATCTGCTCCAGGGAATCCTTCAATGTCATTTTCTGAGTCTGAATGAAAGATTTCTTCCAAAAAGCTTCAACAAATACAGGGACCGCCATTTTTTCATCTCCAACCACTTCCCCATCAATATCTGCTCCAGGGAATCCTCAATATCATTTTCTGAGTCTGAATGAAGATTTCTTCCAGAAAACTTCAACAAATACAGGGACCGCCATTTTCATCTCCAACCACTTCCCCCATCAATATCTGCTCCAGGGAATCCTCAATGTCATTTTCTAGTCTGAGGAAAGATTTCTTCAGAAAAAGCTTCCAGCAAACACAGGACCGCCATTTTCATCTCCAACCACTTCCCCATCAATATCTGCTCAGGAATCCCTCAATGTCATTTTCTGAGTCTGAATGAAAGATTTCTTCCAGAAAAAGCTTCCACAAATACAGGGACCGCATTTTCATCTCCAAATCCTTTTCCCCATATCTCTGCTCCAGGGAATCCCTCAATGTCATTTTTCACAGAGTCTGAATGAAAGATTTCTTCCAGAAAAAGCTTCAACAAATACAGGGACCACATCTCCAACCACTTCCCCATCAATATCTGCTCCAGGGAATCCTCAATGTCATTTTCTGAGTCTGAATGAGATTTCTTCCAGAAAAGCTTCAACAAATACAGGGACCGCCATTTTCATCTCCAACCACTTCCCCCATCAATATCTGCTCCAGTGAATCCTTCAATGTCATTTTCTGAGTCTGAAAAATTTCTTCAGAAAAGCTTCAACAAATACAGGGACCGCCATTTTCATCTCCAACCACTTCCCCATCAATATCTGCTCCAGGAATCCCTCAATGTCATTTTTCTGAGTCTGAATGAAGATTTCTTCCAGAAAAGCTTCCAACAAATACAGGGACCATAATTTTCATCTCCAACCACTTCCCCATCAATATCTGCTCCAGGGAATCCCCTCAATGTCATTTTCTGAGTCTGAATGAAAGATTTCTTCCAGAAAAAGCTTCAACAAATACAGGGACCGCCATTTTCATCTCCAAATATCTGCTCCAGGGAATCCTCAATATCATTTTCTGAGTCTGAATGAAAGATTTCTTCCAGAAAGCTTCAACAAATCAGGGACCGCCATTTTCATCTCCAACCACTTCCCCATCAATATCTGGAATCCCCTCAATGTCATTTTTTTCTGAGTCTGAATGAAAGATTTCTTCCAGAAAAGGTTCAACAAATTCCAATTTTCAAACCACTATCAGGGACCGCCATTTTCAATCTCCAACAAATACACTTTTCCCCATCAATATCTGCTCCAGTGAATCCCTCAATGTCATTTTCTGAGTCTGAATGAAAGATTTCTTCCAGAAAAGTTCAACAAATACAGGGACCGCCATTTTTCATCTCCAATCACTTCCCCATCAATATCTGCTCCAGGGAATCCCTCAATGTCATTTTCTGAGTCTGAATGAAAGATTTCTTCCAGAAAAGCTTCAACAAATACAGGACCTGCCATTTCATCTCCAACCACTTCCCCATCAATATCTGCTCCAGTGAATCCCCTCAATGTCATTTTCTGAGTCTGAATGAAAGATTTCTTCCAGAAAAAAGCTTCAACAAATACAGGGACCGGCATTTTCATCTCCAACCACTTCCCCATCAATATCTGCTCCAGGAATCCCTCAATGTCATTTTCTGAGTCTGAATGAAAGATTTCTTCAGAAAAAGCTTCCACAAATACAGGGACCGCCATTTTCATCTCCAACCAAATCCCCATCAATATCTGCTCCAGGGAATCCCTCAATGTCATTTTCTGAGTCTGAATGAAAGATTTCTTCCAGAAAACCGCTTTCACAAATACATCAATATGGGACCGCCATTTTCATCTCCAACCATTTTTCATTCCCCATCAATATCTGCTCCAGGGAATCCCTCAATGTCATTTTCTGAGTCTGAATGAAAGATTTCTTCCAGAAAAGCTTCCACAAATACAGGGACCGCCATTTTCATCTCCAACCACTTCCCCATCCACAATTCCCCTGAGTCAATATCTGCTCCAGGAATTTTCCTCCAACCACTCAATGTCATTTTCATGAGTCTGAATGAAAGATTTCTTCCAGAAAAGTTTCAACAAATACTGCTCCAGGGACCGCCATTTTCATCTCCAACCACTTCCCCATCAATATCTGCTCCAGGGAATCCTCAATGTCATTTTCTGAGTCTGAATGAAAGATTTCTTCCAGAAAAGCTTCCAACAAATACAGGGACCGCCATTTTCATCTCCAACCACTTCCCCCATCAATATCTGCTCCAGGGAATCCTCAATGTCATTTTCTGAGTCTGAATGAGATTTCTTCCAGAAAAGCTTCAACAAATACAGGGACCATTTTCATCTCCAACCACTTCCCATCAATATCTGCTCCAGGGAATCCCTCAATGTCATTTTCTGAGTCTGAATGAAAGATTTCTTCCAGAAAGAAAAATACAGGGACCGCCATTTTCATCAAACTTCCCAGGGACCCTCCATTTTCTGAGTCTCCAACCAACAAATCCCCCATCATCAATATCTGCTCCAGGAATCCTCAATGTCATTTTTCTGAGTCTGAATGAAAGATTTCTTCCAGAAAGCTTCAACAAATACAGGGACCGCCATTTTCATCTCCAACCACTTCCCCATCAATATCTGCTCCAGGAATCCCTCAATGTCATTTTCTGAGTCTGAATGAAAGATTTTTCAGAAAAGCTTCCAACAAATACAGGGACCGTTTTTCATCTCCAACCACTTCCCCATCAATATCTGGAATCCCTCAATGTCATTTTCTGAGTCTGAATGAGATTTCTTCAGAAAAAGCTTCCAACAAATCACAGGGACCCGCCGTTTTCATCTCCAACCACTTCATCAATATCTGCTCCAGGAATCCTTCAATGTCATTTTCTGAGTCTGAATGAAATTTCTTCCAGAAAAGCTTCCACAAATACAGGGACCGCCATTTCATCTCCAACCACTTCCCCATCAATATCTGCTCCAGGGAATCCCTCAATGTCATTTTCTGAGTCTTCTGAATGATTTCTTCCAGAAAAGCTTCAACAAATACAGGGACTGCCATTTTCATCTCCAACCACTTCCCATCAATATCTGCTCCAGGGAATCCCTCAATGTCATTTTTCTGAGTCTGAATGAAAGATTTCTTCCAGAAAAAAGCTTCAACAAATACAGGGGACCTTCATTTTCATCTCCAACCACTTCCCCATCAATATCTGCTCCAGGGAATCCCTCAATGTCATTTTCTGAGTCTGAATGAAGATTTCTTCGAGAAAAATACAGGGACCGCCATTTTCAACAACCACTTCCCCCATCAATATCTGGGAATCCTCAATGTCATTTTGAGTCAATCTTCCAAAAATACAGGGACCGCCATTTTCATCTCCCCATCAAATATCTGCTCCAGTGAATCCTTCAATATCATTTTCTGAGTCTGAATGAAAGATTTCTTCCAGAAAAGTTTCAACAAATACAGGGACCGCCATTTTCATCTCCAACCACTTCCCCATCAATATCTGCTCCAGGGAATCCCTCAATGTCATTTTCTGAGTCTGAATGAAGATTTCTTCCAGAAAAGCTTCCTTAAATACAGGGACCGCCATTTTCATCTCCAACCACTTCCCATCAATATATCTGCTCCAGTGAATCCTTCAATATCATTTTCTGAGTCTGAATGAAGATTTCTTCCAGAAAAGCTTCAAGAAAATACAGGGACCGCCATTTTCATCTCCAACCACTTCCCCATCAATATCTGCTCCAGGAATCCCTCAATGTCATTTTTCTGAGTCTGAATGAAAGATTTCTTCCAGAAAAATACAGGGACCATTTTCCACAATCAATATCTGCTCCAGGGACCGCCATTTTCATCTCCAACCACTTTCCCCCATCCCCCAAAATATCTGCTCCAGGGAATCCCTCAATGTCATTTTCTGAGTCTGAATGAAAGATTTTCCAGAAAAGCTTCAACAAATACAGGGACCGCCATTTTCATCTCCAACCACTTCCCCATCAATATCTGCTCCAGGGAATCCTTCAATGTCATTTTCTGAGTCTGAATGAAAGATTTCTTGAGAAAAGCTTCCACAAATACAGGGACCGCCATTTTCATCTCCAACCACTTCCCCATCAATATCTGCTCCAGGGAATCCCTCAATGTCATTTTCTGAGTCTGAATGAAAGATTTCTTCAGAAAAGCTTCCACAAATACAGGGACTGCCATTTTCATCTCCAACCACTTCCCCATCAATATCTGCTCCAGGAATCCTTCAATGTCATTTTCTGAGTCTGAATGAAAGATTTCTTCCAGAAAAAAGCTTCCCCAAATACAGGGACCTACATTTTCATCTCCAACCACTTCCCCATCAATATCTGCTCCAGGGAATCCTCAATGTCATTTTCTGAGTCTGAATGAAAGATTTCTTCAGAAAAGCTTCCACAAATACAGGGACCGCCATTTTCATCTCCAACCACTTCCCCATCAATATCTGCTCCAGGAATCCCTCAATGTCATTTTCTGAGTCTGAATGAAAGATTTCTTCCAGAAAGCTTCAACAAATACAGGGACCGCCATTTCATCTCCAACCACTCCCCATCAATATCTGCTCCAGGAATCCCTCAATGTCATTTTCTGAGTCTGAATGAAAGATTTCTTCAGAAAGTTTCAACCAATACAGGGACCCCATTTTCATCTCCAACCACTCATCAATATCTGCTCCAGGGAATCCTCAATGTCATTTTCTGAGTCTGAATGAAAGATTTCTTCCAGAAAAAGCTTCAACAAATACAGGGACCGCCATTTTCATCTCCAACCACTTCCCCATCAATATCTGCTCCAGGGAATCCTCAATGTCATTTTCTGAGTCTGAATGAAAGATTTCTTCCAGAAAAAAGCTTCAACAAATACAGGGACCGCCATTTTCATCTCCAAATCCACTTCCCCATCAATATCTGCTCCAGGAATCCTCAATGTCATTTTCTGAGTCTGAATGAAAGATTTTTCAGAAAAAGCTTCAACAAATACAGGGACCGCCATTTTCATCTCCAACCACTTCCCCATCAATATCTGCTCCAGGGAATCCTCAATGTCATTTTCTGAGTCTGAATGAAAGATTTCTTCAGAAAAGCTTCAACAAATACAGGGACCGCCATTTTCATCTCCAACCACTTCCCCATCAATATCTGCTCCAGGGAATCCTTCAATGTCATTTTCTGAGTCTGAATGAAAGATTTTTCAGAAAAAGCAACAAATACAGGACCGCCATTTTCATCTCCAACCACTTCCCCATCAATATCTGCTCCAGGAATCCCCTCAATGTCATTTTCTGAGTCTGAATGAGATTTTTCAGAAAAAGCTTCAACAAATACAGGGACCCCTTATTTTCATCTCCAACCACTTCCCCATCAATATCTGCTCAGGGAATCCCCTCAATGTCATTTTCTGAGTCTGAATGAAAGATTTCTTCCAGAAAAGCTCAACAAATACAGGGACTGCCATTTTCATCTCCAACCACTTCCCCATCAATATCTGCTTCCAGTGAATCCTTCAATGTCATTTTTCTGAGTCTGAATGAAAGATTTCTTCAGAAAAAGCTTCCAACAAATACAGGGACCGCCCATTTTCATCTCCAACCACTTCCCCCATCAATATCTGCTCCAGGGAATCCTCAATGTCAATGTTTTCTGAGTCTGAATGAAAGATTTCTTCAGAAAAAGCTTCAACAAATACAGGGACCGCTATTTTCATCTCCAACCACTTCCCCATCAATATCTGCTCCAGGGAATCCCTCAATGTCATTTTCTGAGTCTGAATGAAAGATTTCTTCCAGAAAAAGCTTTCCCACAAATACAGGGACCGCCATTTTCATCTCCAACCACTTCCCCCATCAATATCTGCTCCAGGAATCCTCAATGTCATTTTCTGAGTCTGAATGAAAGATTCTTCAGAAAAAGCTTCAACAAATACAGGGACCCGCCATCTCCAACCACTCCCCATCAATATCTGCTCCAGGGATCCTCAATGTCATTTTCTGAGTCTGAATGAAAGATTTCTTCCAGAAAAGCTTCAAATAAATACAGGACCGCCATTTTCATCTCCAACCACTCCCCCCATCAATATCTGCTCCAGGGAATCCCATCAATGTCATTTTCTGGAGTCTTTGGAATGAGTTCTGGGAATGATCTCCAACCACTCCCCATCAATATCTGCTCCAGTAATCCTTCAATATCATTTTCTGAGTCTGAATGAAAGATTTCTTCAACAAAAATACAGGGACCGCCATTTTCATCTCCAACCACTTCCCCATCAATATCTGCTCCAGGGAATCCTCAATGTCATTTTCTGAGTCTGAATGAAAGATTTCTTCAGAAAAAGCTTCAACAAATACAGGGACCATGTTTTTCATCTCCAACCACTCCCCATCAATATCTGCTCCAGGGAATCCTTCAATGTCATTTTCTGAGTCTGAATGAAAGATTTCTTCCCAGAAAAGCTTCCCACAAATACAGGGACCGCCATTTTCATCTCCAACCACTTCCCCATCAATATCTGCTCCAGGGAATCCTTCAATGTCATTTTTCTGAGTCTGAATGAAAGATTTCTTCCAGAAAAGCTTCCCACAAATACAGGGACCGCCATTTTCATCTCCAACCACTTCCCCATCAATATCTGCCCAGGGAATCCCTCAATGTCATTTTCTGAGTCTGAATGAAAGATTTCTTCCAGAAAAAGCTTCCACAAATACAGGGACCGCCATTTTCATCTCCAACCACTTCCCCATCAATATCTGCTCCAGGAATCCCTCAATGTCATTTTCTGAGTCTGAATGAAAGATTTTTCTTCCAGAAAAGCTTCCCACAAATACAGGGACCGCCATTTTCATCTCCAACCACTGCTCCCCATCAATATCTGCTCCAGGGAATCCTCCAACCCTCAATGTCATTTTCTGAGTCTGAATGAAAGATTTCTTCCAGAAAAAAGCTTCAACAAATACAGGGACCATAATTTCATCTCCAACCACTCCCCCATCAATATCTGCTCCAGGAATCCCTCTCAATGTCATTTCTGAGTCTCAATGAAAGATTTCTTCCAAAAAGCTTCCAAATATGCAGGGACCATCATTTTCATCTCCAACCACTTCCCCATCAATATCTGCTCCAGGGAATCCCTCAATGTCATTTTCTCAGTTCGAATGAGATTTCTTCCAGAAAAAGCTTCAACAAACACAGGGACCACTATTTCATCTCCAACCACCCCATCAATATCGTCCTAGGAATCCTCAATGTCATTTTCTGAGTCTGAATGAAGATTTCTTCAGAAAAGTTCCACAAATACAGGGACCGCCATTTTCATCTCCAACCACTTCCCCCATCAATATCTGCTCCAGGAATCCTCGTGTCATTTTCTGAGTCTGAATGAAAAGATTTCTTCAGAAAAAAGCCCACAAATACAGGGACCGCCATTTTCATCTCCAACTTCCATCAATTCCCATCAATATCTCAATGAAGATTTCTTGAAAAAGCCAGGGAATCATTTTCATCTCAACCACTTCCCCGTCATTTTCTGAGTCTGAATGAAGATTTCTTCAGAAAAAGCTTCCAAAATACAGGGACCCATTTTCATCTCCAACCACTTCCCCATCAATATCTGCTCAGGGAATCCTCAATGTCATTTTCTGAGTCTGAATGAAAGATTTCTTTCCAGAAAAAAGCTTCCAACAAATACAGGGACCGCCATTTTCATCTCCAACCACTTCCCCATCAATATCTGCTCAGGAATCCCTCAATGTCTGTTTCTGAGTCTGAATGAAAGATTTCTTTCAGAAAAAGGTTCAAAATAAATACAGGGACCGCCATTTTCATCTCCAACCACTTCCCCATCAATATTTGCTCCAGGGAATCCTCAATGTCATTTTTCTTTCTGAGTCTGAATGAAAGATTTCTTCAGAAAAGCTTCCACAAATACAGGGACTGCCATTTTCATCTCCAACCACTTCCCCATCAATATCTGCTCCAGGAATCCCTCAATGTCATTTTCTGAGTTTCTTGAAAAAGCTGAAGATTTTTCAGAAAAATCTGCTCAGGGACAAATACAGGGACTTCCCACAAATACAGGGACCATTTTTCATCTCCAACCCCCCTCAATATACTTCCCCATCAATATCTTCAGCTTTAAATACAGGGAATCCTTCTCCAATGTCATTTTCTGAGTCTGAATGAAATTTTTCAGAAAAAGCTTCCAACAAATACAGGGACTGTCATTTTTCATCTCCAACCCTTCCCCATCAATATCTGCTCCAGGGAATCCTCAATGTCATTTTCTGAGTCTGGATGAAGATTTCTTCAGAAAAGCTAACAAATACAGGGACCTCTACTTTCATCTCCAACCACTTCCCCACCAATATCTGCTCCAGGGAATCCCTCAATGTCATTTTTCTGAGTCTGAATGAAAAGATTTCTTCAGAAAAAGCTTCCCACAAATACAGGGACCGCCATTTTCATCTCCAACCACTTCCCCATCAATATCTGCCCAGGGAATCCTCAATGTCATTTTCTGAGTCTGAATGAGATTTCTTCAGAAAAAACTTCCCATTTCAAATACAGGGACCCTCAATGTCATTTTCTGATTTTCATCTCCAACTCCAACCACTTCCCCCTGCTCATCAATATCTGAATGAAAGATTTCCCAGGGAATCCCTCAATGTCATTTTTCTGAGTCTGAATGAAAGATTTCTTCCAGAAAAAGCTTCCACAAATACAGGGACCGCCATTTTCATCTCCAACCACTTCCCCATCAATATCTGCTCCAGGGAATCCTCAATGTCATTTTCTGAGTCTGAATGAAAGATTTCTTCTGTGAAAGCTTCCACAAATACAGGGACCGCCATTTTCATCTCCAACCACTTCCCCATCAATATCTGCTCCAGGAATCCCTCAATGTCATTTCAGAGTCTGAATGAAAGATTCTTTTTTCCATTTTCATCTCCAAACAAATACAGGGACATCCATTCATCTCCAACCACTTCCCCATCAATATCTGCTGAAATTTTTCTGAGTCTGAAAGATTTCTTCCAGAAAAAGCTTTCCACAAATACAGGGATAGATTTCATCTCCAAACACTTTCAATATCTGGCTCCAGGGAATCCCAATGTCATTTTCTGAGTCTGAATGGATTTCTTCCAGAAAGTTTCCACAAATTTTTTTTCATCTCCAACTACTTCCCCATCAATATCTGCTCAGGGGAATCCCTCAATGTCAAAGATTTCTGAGTCTGAATGAAAACCATTTCTTTAGAAAAAGCTTCCCATAAATACAGGGACGCCATTTTCATCTCCAACCACTTCCCCATCAATATCTGCTCAGGGAATCCCATAATGTCATTTTCTGAGTCTGAATGAAAGATTTCTTCAGAAAAGCTTCCACAAATACAGGGACCGCCATTTCATCTCCAACCACTTCCCATCAATATCTGCTCAGGAATCCCTCAATGTCATTTTCTGAGTCTGAATGAAAGATTTCTTCAGAAAAAGCTTCAGAAATACAGGGACTTTCATTTTCATCTCCAACCACTTCCCATCAATATCTGCTCCAGGGAATCCTCAATGTCATTTTCTGAGTCTGAATGAGATTTTCAGAAAAAGCTTCAACAAATACGGGACCCATATTTTTCATCTCCAACCACTTCCCCATCAATATCTGCTCCAGGAATCCTCAATGTCATTTTTCTGAGTCTGAGTGAAAGATTTCTTCAGAAAAAAGCTTCCAACAAATACAGGGACTGCCATTTCATCTCAACCACTTCCCCATCATGTCTGGGTGGGAATCCCTCAATGTCATTTTCTGAGTCTGAATGAAAAATTTCTTCAGAAAAAGCTTCCCAAGCAAATACAGGGACCGCCATTTTCATCTCCAACCACTTCCCCATCAATATCTGGCTCCAGGGAATCCCTCAATGTCATTTGAGTCTGAATGAAAGATTTCTTCAGAAAAAACCCAACAAATACAGGGACCGGCCATTTTCATCTCTCCAACCACTTCCCCATCAATATCTGCTCCAGGGAATCCCTCAATGTCATTTTTCTGAGTCTGAATGAAGATTTCTTTCAGAAAAAAGCTTCAACAAATACAGGGACCTCCATTTTCATCTCAACCACTTCCCCATCAATATCTGCTCCAGGGAATCCCTCAATGTCATTTTCTGAGTCTGAATGAAAAGATTTCTTCAGAAAAAAGCTACAAATACAGGGACCGGCCATTTTCATCTCCAACCACTTCCCCATCAATATCTGCTCCAGGGAATCCTCAATGTCATTTTCTGAGTCTGAATGAAAGATTTCTTCAGAAAAGGGCCGCCATTTCATCTCACAAATACTAGGGACCCTCAATGTCATTTTCTGAGTCTTTCATCTCCAAAATCCACTTCCCCATCAATATCTGCTCCAGGAAATCCTCAATGTCATTTCTGAGTCTGAAATAAAGATTTCTTCAGAAAAAGCTTCCAACAAATACAGGGACCGCCATTTTCATCTCCAACCACTTCCCCATCAATATCTGCTCCAGGAATCCTCAATGTCATTTTCTGAGTCTGAATGAAAGATTTCTTCAGAAAAAGCTTCAACAAAACCACTTCCCCATCAATGTCTGGCTCCAGGGAATCCCTCAATCATTTTCTGAGTCTGAATGAGATTTCTTCATCTTCCACAAATATGGGGACGCCATTTTCATCTCCCACTTCCCCATCAATATCTGCTCCAGGGAACCCTCAATGTCATTTCTGAGTCTGAATGAAAAGATTTCTTGAAAAAGCTTCCAGTACAGGGACCGCCATTTTCATCTCCAACCACTTCCCCCATCAATATCTGCTCCCATTTCTGAGTCCAGAAAAAGCTTCAACAAATACAGGGACCGCCATTTTCATCTCCAACCACTTCCCCATCAATATCTGCTCCAGGAATCCTCAATGTCATTTCTGAGTCTGAATGAAAGATTTCTTCCAGAAAAGCTTCAACAAATACTCTGTACAGGACTCAGTCTGATTTTCATCTCCAAACCACTTCCCCATCAATATCTGGGTCCTAGGGAATCCCTCAATGTCATTTTCTGAGTCTGAATGAAAGATTTCTTCCAGAAAAAGCTTCCACAAATACAGGGACCATGTTTTTCATCTCCAACCACTTCCCCATCAATATCTGCTCCAGGGAATCCCTCAATGTCATTTTCTGAGTCTGAATGAAAGATTTCTTCCAGAAAAAGCTTCAACAAATACAGGGACATGTATTTTCATCTCCAACCACTTCCCCATCAATATCTGTCCAGGGAATCCCTCAATGTCATTTTCTGAGTCTGAATGAAAGATTTCTTCAGAAAAAGCCAACAAATACAACAGGGACCATTTTTCATCTCCCCAACTACTTTGTCAATATCTGCTCCAGGGAATCCCTCAATGTCATTTTCTGAGTCTGAATGAGATTTCATCTCCCACAAATACAGGGACATTTTCATCTCCAACAATTCCCATCAATATCTGCTCCAGGGAATCCCTCAATGTCATTTTCTGAGTCTGAATGAAGATTTTCTTCAGAAAAAGCTTCAACAAATACAGGGACCGCCATTTTCATCTCCAACCACTTCCCCATCAATATCTGCTCCAGGGAATCCCTCTCAATGTCATTTTCTGAGTCTGAATGAAAGATTTTTCAGAAAAAGCTTCCACAAATACAGGGACCGCCATTTTCATCTCCAACCACTTCCCCATCAATATCTGCTCCAGGGAATCCCTCAATGTCATTTTTCTGAGTCTGAATGAAAAGATTTCTTCAGAAAAAGCTTCCACAAATACAGGGACCGCCATTTTCATCTCCAACCACTTCCCCATCAATATCTGCTCTAGGGAATCCCTCAATGTCATTTTTCTGAGTCTGAATGAAAGATTTCTTCCAGAAAAAGCTTCAACAAATACAGGGACCGCCATTTTCATCTCCAACCACTCCCCCATCAATATCTGCTCCAGGGAATCCCTCAATGTCATTTTCTGAGTCTGAATGAAAAAGATTTCTTCAGAAAAAGCTTCCACAAATGCAAGGACCGCCATTTCATCTCCAACCACTTCCCCATCAATATCTGCTCCAGGAATCCTCAATGTCATTTTTCTGAGTCTGAATGAAAGATTTTTCAGAAAAAAAGCTTCCACAAATACAGGGACATTTCATTTTCATCTCCAACCACTTCCCCCATCAATATCTGCTCCAGGGAATCCCTCAATGTCATTTCTGAGTCTGAATGAAAGATTTCTTCCAGAAAAGCTTCTTCCCTGAAATACAGGGACCGCCATTTTCATCTCCAACCACTTCCCCATCAATATCTGCTCCAGGGAATCCTCAATGTCATTTTCTGAGTCTGAATGAAAGATTTCTTCAGAAAAGCTTCCAACAAATACAGGGACCGCCATTTCATCTCCAACCACTTCCCCATCAATATCTGCTCAGTGAATCCCTCAATATCATTTTCATGAGTCTGAATGAAATGTCATTTCTTCTGAATGAAAAAAAAAGCTTCCACAGGGACCGCCATTTCATCTCCAACCACTTCCCCATCAATATCTGTCCAGGGAATCCCTCAATGTCATTTTCTGAGTCTGAATGAAAGATTTCTTCCCAGAAAAGCCTCCAACAAATACAGGGACCGCCATTTTCATCTCCAAACACTTCCCCATCAATATCTGCTCCAGGGAATCCCTCAATGTCATTTTCTGAGTCTGAATGAAAGATTTCTTCCAGAAAAGCTTCCACAAATACAGGGACCGCCATTTTTCATCTCCAACCACTTCCCCATCAATATCTGCTCCAGGGAATCCTCAATGTCATTTTTCTGAGTCTGAATGAAAGATTTCTCCAGAAAAGCTTCCACAAATTTTCATACAAGGGACCGCCATTTTTTCATCTCCAACCACTTCCCCATCAATATCTGCTCCAGGGAATCCCCTCAATGTCATTTTCTGAGTCTGAATGAAGATTTCTTCAGAAAAAAGCTTCCAACAAATACAGGGACCGCCATTTTCATCTCCAAACAACTTCCCCATCAATATCTGCTCCAGGGAATCCCCTCAATGTCATTTTTCCAGTCTGAATGAAAGATTTCTTCCAGAAAAAGCTTCCACAAATACAGGGACCGCCATTTTCATCTCCAACCACTTCCCCCATCAATATCTGCTCCAGGGAATCCCTCAATGTCATTTTCTGAGTCTGAATGAAAGATTTCTTCAGAAAAAGCTTCAACAAATACAGGGACCGCCATTTTTTCATCTCCAACCACTTCCCCATCAATATCTGCTCCAGGGAATCCCTCAATGTCATTTTCTGAGTCTGAATGAAAGATTTCTTCCAGAAAAAGCTTCAACAAATACAGGACCGCCATTTTCATCTCCAACCACTTCCCCATCAATATCTGCTCCAGGAATCCCCTCAATGTCATTTTCTGAGTCTGAATGAAAGATTTCTTCCAGAAAAGCTTCCAAGAAATACAGGGACCATCATTTCATCTCCAACCACTTCCCCATCAATATCTGCTCAGGGAATCCCAGAAATGTCAATGTCATTTTCAATATCTGAGTCCTGAATATCATTTTCTGAAGATTTTTCCAGAAAAGCTTCCAACAAATACAGGGACCGCCATTTTCATCTCCAACCACTTCCCCATCAATATCTGCTCCAGGGAATCCCTCAATGTCATTTTCTGAGTCTGAATGAAAGATTTCTTCCTAAAAAAGCTTCAACAAATACAGGGACCGCCATTTTCATCTCCAACCACTTCCCCATCAATATCTGCTCCAGGAATCCCTCAATGTCATTTTCTGAGTCTGAATGAAAGATTTCTTCCAGAAAAAAGCTTCAACAAATACAGGGACCGCCATTTTCATCTCCAACCACTTCCCCATCAATATCTGCTCCAGGGAATCCCTCAATGTCATTTTTCTGAGTCTGAATGAAAGATTTCTTCAGAAAAGCTTCCAAAATACAGGGACCTCAATGTCATTTCATTTTTTCATCTCCAACCACTTCCCATCAATATCTGCTCCAGGAATCCTCAATGTCATTTTCTGAGTCTGAATGAAAGATTTTTCCAGAAAAGCTTCAACAAATACAGGGACCGCCATTTTCATCTCCAACCACTTCCCCATCAATATCTGCTCCAGGGAATCCCTCAATGTCATTTTCTGAGTCTGAATGAAAGATTTTTCAGAAAAGCTTCAACAAATACAGGGACCGCCATTTTCATCTCCAACCACTTCCCCATCAATATCTGCTCCAGGGAATCCCTCAATGTCATTTTCTGAGTCTGAATGAAAGATTTCTTCAGAAAAGCTTCCACAAATACAGGGACCGCCATTTTCATCTCCAACCACTTCCCCATCAATATCTGCTCCAGGAATCCCTCAATGTCATTTTCTGAGTCTGAATGAAGATTTCTTCCAGAAAAAGCTTCCACAAATACAGGGACCGCCATTTTCATCTCCAACCACTTCCCCCATCAATATCTGCTCAGGGAATCCTCAATGTCATTTTCTGAGTCTGAATGAAAGATTTCTTCCAGAAAAGCTTCAACAAATACAGGGACCGCCATTTCATCTCCAACCACTTCCCCATCAATATCTGCCCAGGGAATCCCCTCAATGTCATTTTCTGAGTCTTCCCACAAATTCAGAAATCATTTTTCAGGGATTTTTCATCTCAACCAAAATATCTGCTCCAGGAATCCTCAATGTCATTTTCTGAGTCTGAATGAAAGGGACAAATACAGGGACCGCCATTTCATCTCCAACCACTTCCCCATCAATATCTGCTGAATATCTGCTCCAGGGAATCCCTCAATGTCATTTTTCTGAGTCTGAATGAAAGATTTCTTCCAGAAAAGCTTCAAATACAGGACATTTTCATCTCCAACCACTTCCCCATCAATATCTGGAATCCCTCAATGTCATTTTCTGAGTCTGAATGAAAGATTTCTTCAGAAAAAACAAATACAGGGACATCAATATCTGCAACCACTTCCCCCATCAATATCTGCTCAGGAATCCCTCAATGTCATTTTTTTCTGAGTCTGAATGGAAAGATTTCTTCCAGAAAAGCTTCCACAAATACAGGGACCATATTTTCATCTCCAACCACTTCCCCATCAATATCTGCTCCAGGGAATCCCTCAATGTCATTTTCTGAGTCTGAATGAAAGATTTCTTCAGAAAAGCTTCTTCAAATACAGGGACAAATACAGGGACCGTCATTTCTCATCTCCAACCAAGCTTCCCCATCAATATCTGCTCCCCATCAATATCTGGGAATCCTCAATGTCATTTTCTGAGTCTGAATGAAAGATTTCTTCCAGAAAAGCTTCCCAAATACAGGGACCGCCATTTCATCTCCAACCACTTCCCCATCAATATCTGCTCCAGGAATCCCTCAATGTCATTTTCTGAGTCTGAATGAAAGATTTCTTCCAGAAAAGCTTCCCACAAATACAGGGACCATTTCATCTCCAAAATACACTTTTCCCCATCAATATCTGCTCAGGAATCCCTCAATGTCATTTCTGAGTCTGGGAAGATTTCTTCCAGAAAAGCTTCAACAAATACAGGGACCGCCATTTTCATCTCCAACCACTTCCCCCATCAATATCTGCTCAGTCCCTCAATGTCATTTTCTGAGTCTGAATGAAAGATTTCTTCCAGAAAAGCTTCAACAAATACAGGGACCGCCATTTTCATCTCCAACCACTCCCCCATCAATATCTGCTCCAGGGAATCCCTCAATGTCATTTTCTGAGTCTGAATGAAAGATTTCTTCCAGAAAAGCTTCCACAAATACAGGGACCGCCATTTTCATCTCCAACCACTTCCCCATCAATATCTGCTCCAGGGAATCCCTCAATGTCATTTTCTGAGTCTGAATGAAAGATTTCTTCAGAAAAAGCTTCAAATAAATACAGGGACCGCCATTTTCATCTCCAACCACTTCCCCATCAATATCTGCTCCAGGGAATCCTCAATGTCATTTTCTGAGTCTGAATGAAAGATTTCTTCAAAAAAAGCTTCCACAAATACAGGGACCCTCATCATTTTCATCTCCAACCACTTCCCCATCAATATCTGCTCCAGGGAATCCCTCAATGTCATTTTCTGAGTCTGAATGAAAGATTTCTTCAGAAAAAGCTTCCACAAATACAGGGACCGCCATTTTCATCTCCAACCACTTCCCCATCAATATCTGCTCCAGGGAATCCCTCAATGTCATTTTCTGAGTCTGAATGAAAGATTTCTTCAGAAAAAGCTTCAACAAATACAGGGACCGCCATTTTCATCTCCAACCACTTCCCCATCAATATCTGCTCCAGGGAATCCCTCAATGTCATTTTCTGAGTCTGAATGAAGATTTCCAGATTTCAACAAATACAGGGACCAGATTTTCAAAACTTCCCCCATCAATATCTTCCAGGGAATCCCTCAATTTTCTGAGTCTGGGACCATGTTTTTTTCATCTCCAACCACTTCCCCATCAATATCTGCTCCAGGGAATCCCTCAATGTCATTTTCTGAGTCTGAATGAAAGATTTCTTCAGAAAAAGCTTTCTCCAAATACAGGGACCGCCATTTTCATCTCCAACCACTTCCCCATCAATATCTGCTCCAGGAAATCCTCAATGTCATTTTTTCTGAGTCTGAAATGAAAGATTTCTTCCAGAAAAAGCTTCAACAAATACAGGGACCGCCATTTTCATCTCCAACCACTTCCCCATCAATATCTGCTCCAGGGAATCCCTCAATGTCATTTTCTGAGTCTGAATGAAAGATTTCTTCCAGAAAAGCTTTTCATCTCAACAAATACAGGGAATGAAGATTTCCGCCATTTTCATCTCCAACCACTTCCCCATCAATATCTGCTCCAGGGAATCCCTCAATGTCATTTTCTGAGTCTGAATGAAAGATTTCTTCAGAAAGAAAAGCTTCCAAAATACAGGGACCGCCATTTCATCTCCAACCACTTCCCCATCAATATCTGCTCCAGGGAATCCCTCAATGTCATTTTCTGAGTCTGAATGAAAGATTTCTTCAGAAAAGCTTCAACAAATACAGGGACCGCCATTTTCATCTCCAACCACTTCCCCCATCAATATCTGCTCCAGGGAATCCCTCAATGTCATTTTCTGAGTCTGAATGAAAGATTTCTTCAGAAAAAGCTTCCCACAAATACAGGGACCGCCATTTTCATCTCCAACCACTTCCCCATCAATATCTGCTCCAGGGAATCCTCAATGTCATTTTCTGAGTCTGAATGAAAGATTTCTTCAGAAAAGCTTCAACAAATACAGGGACCGCCATTTTCATCTCCAACCACTTCCCCATCAATATCTGCTCCAGGGAATCCCTCAATGTCATTTTCTGAGTCTGAATGAAAGATTTCTTCCAGAAAAAGCTTCCTCCACAAATACAGGGACCGCCATTTTCATCTCCAACCACTTCCCCATCAATATCTGCTCAGGGAATCCCTCAATGTCATTTTCTGAGTCTGAATGAAAGATTTCTTCAGAAAAAGCTTCAACAAATACAGGGACCGCCATTTTCATCTCCAACCACTTCCCCATCAATATCTGCTCCAGGAATCCCTCAATGTCATTTTCTGAGTCTGAATGAAAGATTTCTTCCAAAAAAAGCAACAAATACAGGGACCGCCATTTTCATCTCCAACCACTTCCCCAAATATCTGCAGGGAATCCCTCAATGTCATTTTCATCTCCAAAAAAAGCTTCAACAAATCCATTTTCATCTCCAACCCTCCCCATCAATATCTGCTCCAGGGAATCCTTCAATGTCATTTTCTGAGTCTGAATGAAAAGATTTCTTCCAGAAAAGCTTCAACAAATACAGGGACCGCCATTTTCATCTCCAACCACTTCCCCATCAATATCTGCTCCAGGGAATCCTTCAATGTCATTTTCTGAGTCTGAATGAAAGATTTCTTCCAGAAAAAAGCTTCAACAAATACAGGGACCGCCATTTTCATCTCAAACCCTTCCCCATCAATATCTGCTCCAGGAATCCCTCAATGTCATTTTTGAGTCTGAATGAAGATTTCTTCAGAAAAAGCTTCAACAAATACAGGGACCGCCATTTTCATCTCCAACCACTTCCCCATCAATATCTGCTCCAGGAATCCTCAATGTCATTTTCTGAGTCTGAATGAAAGATTTCTTCCAGAAAAAGCTTCAACAAATACAGGGACCGCCATTTTCATCTCCAACCACTTCCCCATCAATATCTGCTCCAGGAATCCCTCAATGTCATTTTCTGAATGTCTGAAAAGAATCAAATCTGATTTCTTCAGAAAAAAAAGCTTCAACAAATACAGGGACCGCCATTTTCATCTCCAACCACTTCCCCATCAATATCTGCTCCAGGGAATCCCTCAATGTCATTTTCTGAGTCTGAATGAAGATTTCTTCAGAAAAAGCTTCAACAAATACAGGGACCACCATTTTCATCTCAACCACTTCCCCATCAATATCTGCTCCAGGGAATCCCTCAATGTCATTTTCTGAGTCTGAATGAAAGATTTCTTCCAGAAAAGCTTCCAAAAATACAGGGACCGCCATTTTCATCTCCAACCACTTCCCCATCAATATCTGCTCCAGTGAATCCTTCAATATCATTTTCTGAGTCTGAATGAAAGATTTCTTCCAGAAAAGCTTCAACAAATACAGGGACCGCCATTTTCATCTCCAACCACTTCCCCATCAATATCTGCTCCAGGGAATCCCCACCAATGTCATTTTCTGAGTCTGAATGAAAGATTTCTTCAGAAAAAATGCAGGGACTTTTCCAACAAATACAGGGACCGCCATTTTTTCATCTCCAACCACATTCCCCATCAATATCTGCTCCAGGGAATCCCTCAATGTCATTTTCTGAGTCTGAATGAAAGATTTCTTCCAGAAAAGCTTCAACAAATACAGGGACCGCCATTTTCATCTCCAACCACTTCCCCATCAATATCTGCTCCAGTGAATCCCTCAATGTCATTTTCTGAGTCTGAATGAAAGATTTCTTCCAAAAAGCTTCAACAAATACAGGGACCGCCATTTTCATCTCCAACCACTTCCCCATCAATATCTGCTCCAGGGAATCCCTCAATGTCATTTTCTGAGTCTGAATGAAAGATTTCTTCAGAAAAGCTTCAACAAATACAGGGACCGCCATTTTCATCTCCAACCACTTCCCCATCAATATCTGCTCCAGGAATCCTCAATGTCATTTTCTGAGTCTGAATGAAAGATTTCTTCAGAAAAAAGCTTCCACAAATACAGGGACCGCCATTTTCATCTCCAACCACTTCCCCATCAATATCTGCTCCAGGGAATCCTCAATGTCATTTTCTGAGTCTGAATGAAAGATTTCTTCAGAAAAAGCTTCCACAAATACAGGGACCGCCATTTTCATCTCAACCACTTCCCCCATCAATATCTGCTCCAGGGAATCCTTCAATGTCATTTTCTGAGTCTGAATGAAAGATTTCTTCCAGAAAAAAAAAGCTTCAACAAATACAGGGACCGCCATTTTCATCTCATTCCCCATCAATATCTGCAAATCCCTCAATGTCATTTTCTGAGTCTGAATATTTCTTCAGAAAAGCTTCAACAAATACAGGGACCGCCATTTTCATCTCCAACCACTTCCCCATCAATATCTGCTCAGGAATCCTCAATGTCATTTTCTGAGTCTGAATGAAAGATTTCTTCAGAAAAGCTTCAACAAATACAGGGACCGCCATTTCATCTCCAACCACTTCCCCATCAATATCTGCTCCAGGGAATCCCTCAATGTCATTTTCTGAGTCTGAATGAAAGATTTCTTCAGAAAAAGCTTCAACAAATACAGGGACCGCCATTTTCATCTCAACCACTTCCCCATCAATATCTGCTCCAGGGAATCCCTCAATGTCATTTCTGAGTCTGAATGAAAGATTTCTTCAGAAAAACTTCAACAAATACAGGACATTTTTCATCTCCAACCACTTCCCCATCAATATCTGCTCAGGGAATCCTTCAATGTCATTTTCTGAGTCTGAATGAAAGATTTCTTCAGAAAAAGCTTCAACAAATACAGGGACCGCCATTTTCATCTCCAACCACTTCCCCATCAATATCTGCTCCAGGGAATCCCTCAATGTCATTTTCTGAGTCTGAATGAAAGATTTCTTCAGAAAAAGCTTCCACAAATACAGGGACCGCCATTTTCATCTCCAACCACTTCCCCATCAATATCTGCTCCAGGGAATCCCCTCAATGTCATTTTCTGAGTCTGAATGAAAGATTTCTTCAAAAACTTCAACAGGACATTTTCATCTCCAACCACCCCATCATCAATATCTGCTCAGGGAATCCTCAATGTCATTTTCTGAGTCTGAATGAATTTCTTCAGAAAAGCTTCAACAAATACAGGGACCGCCATTTTCATCTCCAACCACTTCCCATCAATATCTGCTCCAGGAATCCCTCAATGTCATTTTCGAGTCTGAATGAAAGATTTCTTCAGAAAAAAGCTTCAACAAAATACAGGGACCGCCATTTTTCATCTCAACCACTTCCCCATCAATATCTGCTCCATCCCTCAATGTCATTTTCTGAGTCTGAATGAAAGATTTCTTCCAGAAAAGCTTCAACAAATACAGGGACCATGTTTTTCATCTCCAACCACTTCCCCATCAATATCTGCTCCAGGGAATCCCTCAATGTCATTTTCTGAGTCTGAATGAAAGATTTCTTCAGAAAAATTCAACAAATACAGGGACCGCCATTTTCATCTCCAACCACTTCCCCATCAATATCTGCTCCAGGGAATCCCTCAATGTCATTTTCTGAGTCTGAATGAAAGATTTCTTCAGAAAAAGCTTCAACAAAATACAGGGACCGCCATTTCATCTCAACCACTTCCCCATCAATATCTGCTCCAGGGAATCCCTCAATGTCATTTTCTGAGTCTGAATGAAAGATTTCTTCAGAAAAGCTTCCAACAAATACAGGGACCGCCATTTTTCATCTCAACCACTTCCCCATCAATATCTGCTCCAGGAATCCCCTCAATGTCATTTTCTGAGTCTGAATGAAAGATTTCTTCAGAAAAAGCTTCAACAAATACAGGGACCGCCATTTTCATCTCCAACCACTTCCCCATCAATATCTGCTCCAGGGAATCCTTCAATGTCATTTTTTCTGAGTCTGAATGAAAGATTTCTTCAGAAAAGCTTTCAACAAATACAGGACCGCATTTTCAACCACTCCCCTCAAACTTCCCCAATGTCATTTTCTGAGTCTCTGGGACCCCTACAACCGCCATCATTTTCAGTATCTGCTCACTCAGTCTCTTCAAAAAAGCCCACAAATACAGGGACCGCCATTTCATCTCCAACATTCCCATCAATATCTGCTCCAGGGAATCCCTCAATGTCATTTTCTGAGTCTGAATGAAAGATTTCTTCCAGAAAAGCTTCAACAAATACAGGGACCGCCATTTTCATCTCCAACCACTTCCCCATCAATATCTGCTCCAGGAATCCCTCAATGTCATTTTCTGAGTCTGAATGAAAGATTTCTTCAGAAAAGCTTCCCACAAATACAGGGACCGCCATTTTCATCTCCAACCACTTCCCCATCAATATCTGCTCCAGGGAATCCCTCAATGTCATTTTCTGAGTCTGAATGAAAGATTTCTTCAGAAAAGCTTCAACAAATACAGGGACCGCCATTTCATCTCCAACCACTTCCCCATCAATATCTGCTCAGGAATCCTTCAATGTCATTTTCTGAGTCTGAATGAAAATTTCTTCAGAAAAGCTTCCACAAATACAGGGACCGCCATTTTTCATCTCCAACCACTTCCCCATCAATATCTGCTCCAGGAATCCCTCAATGTCATTTTTTTCTGAGTCTGAATGAAAAGATTTCTTCAGAAAAAGCTTCCACAAATACAGGGACCGAAAAGCCATTTTTCATCTCCAACCACTTCCCCATCAATATCTGCTCCAGGGAATCCCCTCAATGTCATTTTCTGAGTCTGAATGAAAGATTTCTTCAGAAAAAGCTTCAACAAATACAGGGACCGCCATTTTCATCTCCAACCACTCCCCCATCAATATCTGCTCCAGGAATCCCTCAATGTCATTTTCTGAGTCTGAATGAAGATTTCTTCATTCAACAAATACAGGGACCGCATTTTTCCAACCACTTCCCCCCCTCAATATCTGCTCCAGGAATCCCTCAATGTCATTTCTGAGTCTGAATGAAAGATTTCTTCAGAAAAGCTTCAACAAATACAGGGACCGCCATTTTCATCTCCAACCACTTCCCCATCAATATCTGCTCCAGGGAATCCCTCAATGTCATTTTCTGAGTCTGAATGAAAGATTTCTTCAGAAAAGCTTCCCACAAATACAGGGACCGCCATTTCATCTCCAACCACTTCCCCATCAATATCTGCTCCAGGAATCCTTCAATGTCATTTTTCTGAGTCTGAATGAAATGTCATTTTCTGAGTCTGAATGATTTCTTCAGAAAAAGCTTCAACAAATACAGGGACCGCCATTTTCATCTCCAACCACTTCCCCATCAATATCTGCTCCAGGGAATCCCTCAATGTCATTTTCTGAGTCTGAATGAAAGATTTCTTCCAGAAAAGCTTCAACAAATACAGGGACACGCCATTTCATCTCCAACAAATATCTGCTCCAGGGATCCTTCAATGTCATTTTCTGAGTCTGAATGAAGATTTCTTCCATTTTTTTCATCTCCAACCACTTCCCCCATCAATATCTGCTCCAGGAATCCCTCAATGTCATTTTCTGAGTCTGAATGAAAGATTTTTTTCAGAAAAAAGCTTCCCACAAATACAGGGACCGCCATTTCATCTCCAACCACTTCCCCATCAATATCTGCTCAGGGAATCCCTCAATGTCATTTTCTGAGTCTGAATGAAAGATTTCTTCAGAAAAAGCTTCAACAAATACAGGGACGCCATTTTCATCTCAACCACTTCCCCATCAATATCTCTGCTCCAGGAATCCCTCAATGTCATTTTTCTGAGTCTGAATGAAAGATTTCTTCAGAAAAAGCTTCCACAAATACAGGGACCGCCATTTCATCTCCAACCACTTCCCCATCAATATCTGCTCCAGGAATCCCTCAATGTCATTTTCTGAGTCTGAATGAAGATTTCTTCAGAAAAAGCTTCCAACAAATACAGGGACCGCCATTTTCATCTCCAAACCACCAATATCTGCCCCCCTCATCAATCTGAATCTTCAAAAAGCTTCCAAATACAGGATTTTCATCTCAACCACTTCAATGTCCCTCATTTTTCTGAGTCTGAATGAAAGATTTCTTCAGAAAAAGCTTCAACAAATACAGGGACCGCCATTTCATCTCCAACCACTTCCCCATCAATATCTGCTCCAGGAATCCCTCAATGTCATTTTCTGAGTCTGAATGAAAAATTTCTTCAGAAAAAGCTTCCCACAAATACAGGGACCGCCATTTTCATCTCCAACCACTTCCCCCCATCAATATCTGCTCCAGGAATCCCTCAATGTCATTTTTCTGAGTCTGAATGAAAGATTTCTTCAAAAACAAATACAGGGACTTCCTCAACCAAATCACTGCTCCACCGCCTCAATGTCATTTTCATCTCCAACTTTCACTTCCCCAAATCAATTTCATCTCCAACCACTTCCCCCTCAATATCCTCCAATGTCAATTTTTTCTGAGTCTGAATGAAAAGATTTCTTCAGAAAAAGCTTCAACAAATACAGGGACCGCCATTTTCATCTCCAACCACTTCCCCATCAATATCTGCTCCAGGGAATCCTTCAATGTCATTTTCTGAGTCTGAATGAAAAGATTTCTTCCAAAAAAAAAGCTTCATCTCCACAAATACAGGGACCCTCAATGTCATTTTCATCTCAACCACTTCCCCATCAATATCTGCTCCAGGAATCCCTCAATGTCATTTTCTGAGTCTGAATGAAAGATTTCTTCAGAAAAAGCTTCCACAAATACAGGGACCGCCATTTTCATCTCAACCACTTCCCCATCAATATCTGCTCCAGGAATCCTCAATGTCATTTTCTGAGTCTGAATGAAATCTCCAACAACTTCCCCCAATATCCTCCAGATTTCTTCATTTCTGAAAAAGCTTCCACAAATACAGGGACCGCCATTTTCATCTCCAACCACTTCCCCATCAATATCTGCTCCAGGGAATCCCTCAATGTCATTTTCTGAGTCTGAATGAAAGATTTCTTCCAAAAAAGCTTCCCTACAAATACAGGGACCGCCATTTCATCTCCAACCACTTCCCCATCAATATCTGCTCCAGGGAATCCCTCAATGTCATTTTCTGAGTCTGAATAGAAGATTTCTTCAGAAAAGCTTCAACAAATACAGGGACCGCCATTTTCATCTCCAACCACTTCCCCATCAATATCTGCTCCAGGAATCCCCTCAATGTCATTTTCTGAGTCTGAATGAAGATTTTTTCAGAAAAAAACTTCCAAATACAGGGACACGCCATTTTCATCTCAACCACTTCCCCATCAATATCTGCTCCAGGATCCCTCAATGTCATTTTCTGAGTCTGAATGAAAGATTTCTTCAGAAAAGCTTCCATCTCATACAGGGACCGCCATTTTCATCTCCAACCACTTCCCCATCAATATCTGCTCCAGGGAATCCCTCAATGTCATTTTCTGAGTCTGAATGAAAGATTTCTTCAGAAAAAAGCTTCCAATAAATACAGGGACCGCCATTTCATCTCAACCACTTCCCCATCAATATCTGCTCCAGAATCCCTCAATGTCATTTTCTGAGTCTCAATGAAAGATTTCTTCAAAAAAGCTTCAACAAATACAGGGACCCTCCAACCACTTCCCCATCAATATCTGCTCCAGGGAATCCCTCAATGTCATTTTCTGAGTCTGAATGAAAGATTTCTTCCAGAAAAAGCTTCCCACAAATACAGGGACCACGCCATTTTCATCTCAACCACTTCCCCATCAATATCTGCTCCAGGGAATCCCTCAATGTCATTTTGTGAGTCTGAATGAAGATTTCTTCAGAAAAGCTTCAACAAATACAGGGACCCGCCATTTTCATCTCCAACCACTTCCCCATCAATATCTGCTCCAGGAATCCCTCAATGTCATTTTCTGAGTCTGAATGAAAGATTTCTTCAGAAAAGCTTCCACAAATACAGGGACCGCCATTTCATCTCCAACCACTTCCCCATCAATATCTGCTCCAGGGAATCCCTCAATGTCATTTTCTGAGTCTGAATGAAAGATTTCTTCCAGAAAAGCTTCAACAAATACAGGGACCGCC
Source organism: Acanthosepion pharaonis (assembly GCA_903632075.3). NCBI lineage: Eukaryota > Metazoa > Mollusca > Cephalopoda > Sepiida > Sepiidae > Acanthosepion > Acanthosepion pharaonis. The sequence goes on along the minus strand of CAHIKZ030000903.1, from coordinate 719,865 downwards.
ATTTCATCTCAACCACTTCCCCATCAATATCTGCTCCAAGGGAATCCCCTCAATGTCATTTTCCATTTTCTTCATTCTACAGGGACCGCCATTTCATCTCCAACCATTCCCCATCAATATCTGCTCCAGGAATCCCTCAATGTCATTTTCTGAGTCTGAATAAGAAAGATTTCTTCAGAAAAGCTTCAACAAATACAAGGGACCCATTTTCATCTCCAACCACTTCCCCATCAATATCTGCTCCAGGGAATCCCTCAATGTCATTTCTGAGTCTGAATGAAAGATTTCTTCCCACAAATACAGGGACCGCCATTTTCATCTCCAACCACTTCCCATCAATATCTGCTCCAGGAATCCCTCAATGTCATTTCTGAGTCTGAATGAAAGATTTCTTCCAGAAAAAGCTTCAACAAATACAAGGGGACCCCTCATTTTCATCTCCAACCACTTCCCCCATCAATATCTGCTCCAGGGAATCCCTCAATGTCATTTTCTGAGTCTGAATGAAAGATTTCTTCCAAAAAGCTTCCAACAAATACAGGGACACCATTTTCATCTCCAAATCAATATCTTCCCCCATTTTCTAGGTCAATATCTGCTCAGGAATCCCTTTCATCAATGTCATTTTTGAGTCTGAGTGAATGAAAGATTTCTTCAGAAAAAAGCTTCCACAAATACAGGGACCGCCATTTTTCATCTCAACCACTTCCCCATCAATATCTGCTCCAGGGAATCCCTCAATGTCATTTTCTGAGTCTGAATGAAAGATTTCTTCCAGAAAAAGCTTCAACAAATACAGGGACCATCATTTTCATCTTCAAACACTTCCCCATCAATATCTGCTCCAGGAATCCCCTCAATGTCAATTTCTGTCTGAATGAAAGATTTCTTCCAGAAAAAAGTTCCACAAATACAGACCGCCATTTTCATCTCCAACCACTTCCCATCAATATCTGCTCAGGGAATCCTCAATGTCATTTCTGAGTCTGAATGAAAAAAAAGCTTCCCACAAATACAGGGACCGCCATTTTCATCTCCAACCACTTCCCATCAATATCTGCTCCAGGAATCCCTCAATGTCATTTCTGAGTCTGAATGAAAGATTTCTTCAGAAAATACAGGACTTCAAAAATACAGGGACCGAATGAAGATTTCTTCATTTCATCTCCAACCACTTCCCCATCAATATCTGCTCCAGGAATCCTTCAATGTCATTTTCTGAGTCTGAATGAAAGATTTCTTCAGAAAAAGCTTCCACAAATACAGGGACCGCCATTTTCATCTCCAACCACTTCCCCATCAATATCTGCTCCAGGGAATCCCTCAATGTCATTTTCTGAGTCTGAATGAAAGATTTCTTCGAAAAAAAAGCTTCAACAAATACAGGGACCGCCATTTCATCTCCAACCACTTCCCCATCAATATCTGCTCCAGGAATCCCTCAATGTCATTTCTGAGTCTGAATGAAAGATTTCTTCAGAAAAAGCTTCAACAAATTTTTCATCTCATCCACTTCCCCATCAATATCTGCTCCAGGAATCCCCTCAATGTCATTTTCTGAGTCTGAATGAAAGATTTCTTCAGAAAAAAGCAACAAATACAAGGGACCGCCATTTTCATCTCCAACCACTTCCCCATCAATATCTGCTCCAGGGAATCCCTCAATGTCATTTTCTGAGTCTGAATGAAAAGATTTCTTCAGAAAAAGCTTCCAACAAATACAGGGACCGCCATTTTTTCATCTCCAACCACTTCCCCATCAATATCTGCTCCCTTCAGGTCTGAATCCCTCAATGTCATTTTCTGAGTCTGAATGAAAGATTTCTTCAGAAAAAGCTTCAACAAATACAGGGGACCGCCATTTTCATCTCCAACCACTTCCCCATCCTGCTCCAGGGAATCCCTCAATGTCATTTTCTGAGTCTGAATGAAGATTTCTTCAGAAAAGCTTCAGGGACCGCCATTTTCATCTCCAACCACTTCCCCATCAATATCTGCTTTTCCTGAGTCTCATTTTCTGAGTCTGAATGAAAGATTTCTTCAGAAAAGCTTCAACAAATACAGGGACCGCCATTTTCATCTCCAACCACTCCCCCATCAATATCTGCTCCAGTGAATCCTTCAATATCATTTTCTGAGTCTGAATGAAAGATTTCTTCCAGAAAAAGCTTCCAACAAATACAGGGACCGCCATTTTCATCTCAACCACTTCCCCATCAATATCTGCTCCAGGGAATCCCTCAATGTCATTTTCTGAGTCTGAATGAAAGATTTCTTCAGAAAAAGCTTCCACAAATACAGGGACCGCCATTTTCATCTCCAACCACTTCCCCATCAATATCTGCTCCAGGGAATCCCTCAATGTCATTTTCTGAGTCTGAATGAAAGATTTCTTCCAGAAAAGCTTCAACAAATACAGGGACCGCCATTTTCATCTCCAACCACTTCCCCATCAATATCTGCTCCAGTGAATCCTTCAATATCATTTTCTGAGTCTGAATGAAACCGATTTCTTCCAAAAAAGCTTCCCCAAATACAGGGACCCTCCATTTTCATCTCCAACCCTACTTCCTCCATCAATATCTGCTCCAGGAATCCCCTCAATGTCATTTTCTGAGTCTGAATGAAAAGATTTCTTCCAGAAAAAGCTTCAACAAATACAGGGACCGCCATTTTCATCTCAACCACTTCCCCATCAATATCTGCTCCAGTGAATCCTTCAATATCATTTTCTGAGTCTGAATGAAAGATTTCTTCAAGAAAGCTTCAACAAATACAGGGACCGCCATTTTTTTCATCAACCACTTCCCCCATCAATATCTGCTCCAGGAATCCCTCAATGTCATTTTCTGAGTCTGAATGAAGATTTCTTCAAAAAGCTTCAACAAATACAGGGACCGCATTTTTCATCTCCAACACTTCCCCATCAATATCTGCTCAGGAATCCTTCAATGTCATTTTCTGAGTCTGAATGAAAGATTTCTTCCAGAAAAAAGTTCAACAAATACAGGGACCGCCATTTTCATCTCCAACCACTTCCCATCAATATCTGCTCAGGAATCCCTCAATGTCATTTTCTGAGTCTGAATGAAAGATTTCTTCCAGAAAAGCTTCAACAAATACAGGGACCGCCATTTCATCTCCAACCACTTCCCCATCAATATCTGCTCCAGTGAATCCCTCAATGTCATTTTCTGAGTCTGAATGAAAGATTTCTTCCAGAAAAGCTTCCACAAATACAGGGACATCCATTTTCATCTCCAACCACTTCCCCATCAATATCTGCTCCAGGAATCCCTCAATGTCATTTTCTGAGTCTGAATGAAAGATTTCTTCCAGAAAAGCTTCAACAAATACAGGGACCGCCATTTTCATCTCCAACCACTTCCCCCATCAATATCTGCTCCAGGAATCCCTCAATGTCATTTTCTCTCCAGTCTGAATCAAATCTGATTTCTTTCCAGAAAAGCTTCAACAAATACAGGGACCGCCGTTTTCATCTCCAACCACTTCCCCATCAATATCTGCTCCAGGGAATCCCTCAATGTCATTTTCTGAGTCTGAATGAAAGTTTCTTCCAGAAAAGCTTCAACAAATACAGGGACCGCCATTTTCATCTCCAACCACTTCCCCATCAATATCTGCTCCAGGGAATCCCTCAATGTCATTTCTGAGTCTGAATGAAAGATTTCTTCAGAAAAGCTTCCCACAAATACAGGGACCGCCATTTTCATCTCCAACCCTTCCCCATCAATATCTGCTCCAGGGAATCCCTCAATGTCATTTCTGAGTCTGAATGAAAGATTTCTTCCAGAAAAAGCTTCCTAAATACAGGGACCGCCATTTTCATCTCCAACCACTTCCCCATCAATATCTGCTCAGGAATCCCTCAATGTCATTTTCTGAGTCTGAATGAAAGATTTCTTCCAGAAAAAAGCTTCCAACAAATACAGGGACCGCCATTTTCATCTCCAACCACTTCCCCATCAATATCTGCTCCAGGGAATCCTTCAATGTCATTTCTGAGTCTGAATGAAAGATTTCTTCCAGAAAAGCTTCCACAAATACAGGGACCGCCATTTTCATCTCCAACCACTTCCCCCATCAATATCTCCAGGAATCCCTCCAGAGAATCCAGAAAAGCTTCAATGGGACATTTTCTGAGTTCCCATCAATGAGTGATTTCAATTCATTTCTGAGAAAAGCTTCAAAAAAGCTTCAAATACACTGGGACCGCCATTTTCATCTCAACCACTTCCCCATCAATATCTGCTCCAGGAATCCCTCAATGTCATTTTCTGAGTCTGAATGAAAGATTTCTTCCAGAAAAAAGCTTCAACAAATACAGGGGACACCATTTTCATCTCCAACCACTTCCCCATCAATATCTGCTCCAGGGAATCCTCAATGTCATTTCTGAGTCTGAATGAAAGATTTCTTCAGAAAAAGCTTCAACAAATACAGGGACCGCCATTTTCATCTCCAACCACTTCCCCATCAATATCTGCTCCAGGGAATCCCTCAATGTCATTTTCTGAGTCTGAATATCGAAAGATTTCTTCAGAAAAGCTTCAACAAATACAGGGACCCGTTTCATTTCATCTCCAACCACTTCCCCATCAATATCTGCTCCAAATACAGGGGAATCCCTCAATGTCATTTTCTGAGTCTGAATGAAAGATTTCTTCCAGAAAAAGCTTCCACAAATACAGGGACCGCCATTTTCATCTCCAACCACTTCCCCATCAATATCTGCTCCAGGGAATCCCTCAATGTCATTTTCTGAGTCTGAATGAAGATTTCTTCAGAAAAATACAAGGGACTTTTCAACAAATACAGGGACCGCCATTTTCATCTCCAACCACTTCCCCATCAATATCTGCTCCAGGGAATCCTTCAATATCATTTTCTGAGTCTGAATGAAAGATTTTTCCAGAAAAGCTTCAACAAATACAGGGACCATTTTTCATCTCCAACCACTTCCCCATCAATATCTGCTCCAGGGAATCCCTCAATGTCATTTTCTGAGTCTGAATGAAAGATTTCTTCCAAGAAACAAATACAGGGACACGCCATTTTCTTCCAATAAAATACAGGGAATCCTTCAATATCATTTTCATCTCCAACCACTTTTTCATCTCAACCCCCATCAATATCTGCTCCAGTGAATCCCCTCAATGTCATTTTCTGAGTCTGAATGAAAGATTTCTTCCAGAAAAGCTTCAACAAATACAGGGACCGCCATTTTCATCTCCCACTTCCCCCATCAATATCTGCAGTAGATCCCTTCAATATCATTTTCTGAGTCTGAATGAAAGATTTCTTCAGAAAAGCTTCAACAAATACAGGGAATTTTTCATCTCAACCACTTCCCCCATCAATATCTGCTCCAGGAATCCCCTCAATGTCATTTTCTGAGTCTGAATGAAAGATTTCTTCAGAAAAGCTTCAACAAATACAGGGGACCATATTTTCATCTCCAACCACTTCCCCATCAATATCTGCTCCAGGGAATCCCTCAATGTCATTTCTGAGTCTGAATGAAAGCTCGGTATTTCTTCAGAAAAAAGCTTCAACAAATACAGGGACCGCCATTTTCATCTCCAACCACTTCCCCCATCAATATCTATGTCAGTGAATCCTTCAATATCATTTCTGAGTCTGAATGAAAGATTTCTTCCAGAAAAGCTTCAACAAATACAGGGACCGCCATTTTCATCTCCAACCACTTCCCCATCAATATCTGCTCCAGGAATCCCTCAATGTCATTTTCTGAGTCTGAATGAAGATTTCTTCCAGAAAAGCTTCAACAAATACAGGACCGCCCATTTTCATCTCCAACCACTTCCCCATCAATATCTGCTCCAGTGAATCCTTCAATATCATTTTTCTGAGTCTGAATGAAAGATTTCTTCCAGAAAAGCTTCAACAAATACAGGGACCGCCATTTTCATCTCCAACCACTTCCCCATCAATATCTGCTCCAGGGAATCCCCTTCAATGTCATTTTCTGAGTCTGAATGAAAGATTTCTTCAGAAAAAAGCTTCAACAAATACAGGGACCGCCATTTTCATCTCCAACCACTTCCCCATCAATATCTGCTCCAGGGAATCCCTCAATGTCATTTTCTGAGTCTGAATGAATGATTTTTCTTCCAGAAAACAGGGACGCCTCTCAAACCAAATACAGGGACCGCCATTTCATCTCCAACCACTTCCCCATCAATATCTGCTCCAGGAATCCCTTCAATGTCATTTTCTGAGTCTGAATGAAAGATTTCTTCCAGAAAAGCTTCAACAAATACAGGGACCTCCATTTTCATCTCCAACCACTTCCCCATCAATATCTGCTCAGGAATCCTTCAATATCATTTTCTGAGTCTGAATGAAAGATTTCTTCCAGAAAAAGCTTCAACAAATACAGGGACCGCCATTTTTCATCTCCAACCACTTCCCCATCAATATCTGCTCCAGGAATCCCTCAATGTCATTTCTGAGTCTGAATGAAAGATTTCTTCCAAGCCCACAAATACAGGGACCGCCATTTTCATCTCCAACCACTTCCCCATCAATATCTGCTCCAGTAGATCCTTCAATATCATTTTCTGAGTCTGAATGAAGATTTCTTCCAGAAAAGCTTCAACAAATACAGGGACGCCATTTTCATCTCCAACCACTTCCCCATCAATATCTGCTCCAGGGAATCCCCTCAATGTCATTTTCTGAGTCTGAATGAAAGATTTCTTCAGAAAAAGCTTCCCAACAAATACAGGGACCGCCATTTTCATCTCAATACCACTTCCCCCATCAATATCTGCTCCATCCCTCAATGTCATTTTCTGAGTCTGAATGAAAGATTTCTTCCAGAAAAGCTTCAACAAATACAGGGACCGCCATTTTCATCTCCAACCACTCCCCCATCAATATCTGCTCCAGGGAATCCCTTCAATATCATTTTTCTGAGTCTGAATGAAAGATTTCTTCCAGAAAAAAATTCAACAAATACAGGGACCGCCATTTTCATCTCCAACCACTTCCCCATCAATATCTGCTCCAGGAATCCCTCAATGTCATTTTCTGAGTCTGAATGAAAGATTTCTTCCAGAAAAGCTTCCAACAAATACAGGGACCGCCATTTTCATCTCCAACCTCTTCCCCCATCAATATCTGCTCCAGGGAATCCCTCAATGTCATTTTCTGAGTCTGAATGAAAAGATTTCTTCAGAAAAGCTTCAACAAATACAGGGACCGCCATTTTCATCTCAAACCACTTCCCCATCAATATCTGCTCCAGGGAATCCTTCAATGTCATTTTCTGAGTCTGAATGAAAGATTTCTTCCAGAAAAGCTTCAACAAATACAGGGACCGCCATTTTCATCTCCAACCACTTCCCCATCAATATCTGCTCCAGGAATCCCTCAATGTCATTTTCTGAGTCTGAATGAAAGATTTCTTTTCAGAAAAGCTTCCCACAAATACAGGGACTGCCATTTTCATCTCCAACCACTTCCCCATCAATATCTGCTCCAGGGAATCCTTCAATATCATTTTCTGAGTCTGAATGAAAGATTTCTTCCAGAAAAGCTTCAACAAATACAGGGACCGCCATTTTCATCTCCAACCACTTCCCCATCAATATCTGCTCCAGGGAATCCCTCAATGTCATTTTCTGAGTCTGAATGAAAGATTTCTTCCAGAAAAGCTTCAACAAATACAGGGACCCTCCATTTTCATCTCCAACCACTTCCCCCATCAATATCTGCTCAGGGAATCCCCCATCAATGTCATTTTCTGAGTCTGAATGAAAGATTTCTTCAGAAAAAGCTTCAACAAATACAAGGGCCGGCTCCAGACCCTCAATGTCATTTCTGAGTTTGAATGAAGATTTCTTCCAGAAAGCTTCAACAAATTTTTCATCTCCAACCACTTCCCCATCAATATCTGCTCCAGGGAATCCTTCAATGTCATTTTCTGAGTCTGAATGAAAATACAGGGATTTCATCCAGAAAATATCTTCAAATCCCTCAATACAGGGACCGAAAGATTTTTCATTCCCACAAATACCCATCACTTCCCCATCAATATCTGCTCCAGGGAATCCCTCAATGTCATTTTCTGAGTCTGAATGAAAGAATTTCTTCAGAAAAAGCTTCAACAAATACAGGGACCGCCATTTCATCTCCCCACCACTTCCCCATCAATATCTGCTCCAGGGAATCCCTCAATGTCATTTTCTTTCAATATCAGTCTGAATGAAAGATTTCTTCCAGAAAAGCTTCAACAAATACAGGGACCGCCATTTTCATCTCCAACCACTCCCCATCAATATCTGCTCCAGTGAATCCTTCAATATCATTTCTGAGTCTGAATGAAAGATTTCTTCCAGAAAAAATTCAACAAATACAGGGACCGCCATTTTCATCTCCAACCACTTCCCCATCAATATCTGCTCCAGGAATCCTCAATGTCATTTTCTGAGTCTGAATGAAAGATTTCTTCCAGAAAAGCTTCAACAAATACAGGACCATCATTTTCATCTCAACCCTCCAAATACAGGGATCCCTCAATGTCATTTTCATCTCTTCAACAAATACAGGACCGCCATTTCATCTCCAACCCTTCCCCATCAATATCTGCTCCAGTGAATCCTTCAATGTCATTTTCTGAGTCTGAATGAAAGATTTCTTCCAGAAAAAATTCAACAAATACAGGGACCCACCATTTTCATCTCACAAATATCTGGGAATCCCTCAATTCATTTTCTGATCTGAATGAAGATTTCTTCCCCCCAAATACAGGGACCGCCATTTTCATCTCCAACCCCTCCAATATCTGCTCCAGAATCCCTCAATATCATTTCTGAGTCTGAATGAAAGATTTCTTCCAGAAAAAAGCTTCAACAAATACAGGACCGCCATTTTTCATCTCCAACCACTTCCCCATCAATATCTGCTCCAGGGAATCCTTCAATGTCATTTTCTGAGTCTGAATGAAAGATTTCTTCAGAAAAAGCTTCAACAAATACAGGGACCGCCATTTTCATCTCCAACCACTTCCCCATCAATATCTGCCCAGGGAATCCCTCAATGTCATTTTCTGAGTCTGAATGAAAGATTTCTTCCAGAAAAAGCTTCCTCCAACAAATACAGGGACCGCCTGATTTTTCTTCTCCAACCACTTCCCCATCAATATCTGCTCCAGGGAATCCCCCTCAATGTCATTTTCTGAGTCTGAATGAAAAGATTTCTTCAGAAAAGCTTCAACAAATACAGGGACCCCCATTTTCATCTCCAACCACTTCCCCATCAATATCTGCTCCAGGGAATCCCTCAATGTCATTTTCTGAGTCTGAATGAAAGATTTCTTCAGAAAAAGCTTCAACAAATACAGGGACCGCCATTTTTCATCTCAACCACTTCCCCATCAATATCTGCTCAGGAATCCCTCAATGTCATTTTCTAGGTCTGAATGAAGATTTCTTCAGAAAAATTCAACAAATACAGGGACCATTTTCATCTCCAACCACTTCCCCATCAATATCTGCTCCAGGGAATCCCTCAATATCATTTTCTGAGTCTGAATGAAAAGATTTCTTCAGAAAAAAGCTTCAACAAATACAGGGACGCCATTTTCTCCATCTCCCCATCAATATCTTCCCCCAATGTCATTTTCATATTTTCTTCCAAAAGCTTCAACAAATACAAGGCCATTTTCATCTCCAACCTCAATGTCATTTCTGCTCCAATAGTCCTTCAATATCATTTTCTGAGTCTGAATGAAAGATTTCTTCCACTTCAACAAATGGGACCATTTTCATCTCAACCACTTCCCCATCAATATCTGCCAGGAATCCTCAATGTCATTTTCTGAGTCTGAATGAAAGATTTCTTCAAAAAGCTTCAACAAATACAGGGACCGCCATTTCATCTCCAACCACTTCCCCATCAATATCTGCTCCAGGAATCCCTCAATATCATTTTTCTGAGTCTGAATGAAGATTTCTTCAGAAAAAGCTTCAACAAATACAGGGACCGCCATTTTTCATCTCCAACCACTTCCCCATCAATATCTGCTCCAGGGAATCCCCTCAATGTCATTTTGAGTCTGAATGAAAGATTTCTTCCAGAAAAAGCTTCAACAAATACAGGGACCGCCATTTTCATCTCAACCACTTCCCCATCAATATCTGCTCCAGAATCCCTCAATGTCATTTTCTGAGTCTGAATGAAAGATTTCTTCCAGAAAAGCTTCAACAAATACAGGGACCATTTTCATCTCCAACCACTTCCCCATCAATATCTGCTCCCCCTCAATGTCATTTTCTGAGTCTGAATGAAAGATTTCTTCAAAAGCTTCCACAAATACAGGGACCGCCATTTTCATCTCAACCACTTCCCATCAATATCTGCTCCAGGGAATCCCTCAATGTCATTTTCTGAGTCTGAATGAAGATTTCTTCCAGAAAAGCTTCAACAAATACAGGGACCGCCATTTTCATCTCAACCCTTCCCCATCAATATCTGCTCCAGGGAATCCCTCAATGTCATTTTCTGAGTCTGAATGAAAGATTTCTTCAGAAAAAGCTTCAACAAATACAGGGACCGCCATTTTTCATCTCCAACCAGGGACTTTCCCCCATCAATATCTGCTCCAGGGGAATCCCTCAATGTCATTTTCTGAGTCTGAATGAAAGATTTCTTCAGAAAAGCTTCAACAAATGCAGGGACCGCCATTTTCATCTCCAACCACTTCCCATCAATATCTGCTCCAGGGAATCCTTCAATGTCATTTTCTGAGTCTGAATGAAAGATTTCTTCCAGAAAAGCTTCAACAAATACAGGGACCGCCATTTCATCTCCAACCACTTCCCCATCAATATCTGCTCAGGGAATCCCTCAATGTCATTTTCTGAGTCTGAATGAAAGATTTCTTCAGAGAAAAGCTTCAAAAAATACAGGGACCGCCATTTTTCATCTCCAACCCACTTCCCCATCAATATCTGCTCCAGGGAATCCCCTCAATGTCATTTCTGAGTCTGAATGAAAGATTTCTTCAAAATGAACAAATACAGGGACCGCCATTTCATCTCCAACCACTTCCCCATCAATATATCTGCTCAACTTCAATATCATTTTCTGAGTCTGAATGAAAGATTTCTTCATTTTCAACAAATACAGGGACCGCCATTTTCATCTCCAACCACTTCCCCATCAATATCTGCTCCAGGGAATCCCTCAATGTCATTTCTGAGTCTGAATGAAGATTTCTTCAGAAAAGCTTCAACAAATACAGGGACCGCCATTTTCATCTCCAACCACTTCCCCATCAATATCTGCTCCAGGAATCCGTCAATGTCATTTTCTGAGTCTGAATGAAAGATTTCTTCAGAAAAAGCTTCAACAAATACAAGGGACCGCCATTTTCATCTCCAACCACTTCCCCATCAATATCTGCTCCAGGAATCCCTCAATGTCATTTTTTGAGTCTGAATGAAAGATTTCTTCAGAAAAGCTTCAACAAATACAAGGACCGCCATTTTCATCTCCAACCACTTCCCCATCAATATCTGCTCCAGGAATCCCCTCAATGTCATTTTCTGAGTCTGAATGAAAGATTTCTTCAGAAAAAGCTTCAACAAATACAGGGACCGCCATTTTCATCTCAACCACTTCCCCATCAATATCTGCTCCAGGGAATCCCTCAATGTCATTTTTGAGTCTGAATGAAAGATTTCTTCAGAAAAGCTTCAACAAATACAGGGACCGCCATTTTCATCTCCAACCACTTCCCCATCAATATCTGCTCCAGGAATCCCTCAATGTCATTTTCTGAGTCTGAATGAAAGATTTCTTCCAGAAAAGCTTCAAATGCAAATCTCAACCAGGGAATCCCTCAATGTCATTTTCTGAGTCTGATTTTTCATTCTCAACCACTTCCCCCATCAATATCTGCTCAGGAATCCTTCAATAATGTCATTTTCTGAGTCTGAATGAAGATTTCTTCAGAAAAGCTTCAACAAATACAGGGGACCGCCATTTTCATCTCAACCACTTCCCCCATCAATATCTGCTCCAGGGAATCCCTCAATGTCATTTTCTGAGTCTGAATGAAAGATTTCTTCAGAAAAGCTTCAACAAATACAGGGACCGCCATTTTCATCTCCAACCACTTCCCCATCAATATCTGCTCCAGGAATCCTTCAATGTCATTTTCTGAGTCTGAATGAAAGATTTCTTCAGAAAAAGCTTCAACAAATACAGGGATCGCCATTTTCATCTCCAACCACTTCCCCATCAATATCTGCTCCAGGGAATCCCTCAATGTCATTTCTGAGTCTGAATGAAAGATTTCTTCAGAAAAAGCTTCAACAAATAGAGGGACCGCCATTTTCATCTCCAACCACTTCCCCCATCAATATCTGCTCCAGGGAATCCCTCAATGTCATTTTCTGAGTCTGAATGAAAGATTTCTTCAGAAAAGCTTCAACAAATACAGGGACCGCCATTTTCATCTCCAACCACTTCCCCATCAATATCTGCTCCAGGAATCCCCTCAATGTCATTTTCTGAGTCTGAATGAAAGATTTCTTCCAGAAAAAGCTTCAACAAATACAGGACCGCCATTTTCATCATCAACCACTTCCCCATCAATATCTGCTCCAGGGAATCCCTCAATGTCATTTTCTGAGTCTGAATGAAAGATTTCTTCCAGAAAAAGCTTCAACAAATACAGGGACCATAATTTCATCTCAACCCTTCCCCATCAATATCTGCTCAGGAATCCTCAATGTCATTTTCTGAGTCTGAATGAAAGATTTCTTCAGAAAAAGCTTCAACAAATACAGGGACCGCCATTTTCATCTCCAACCACTTCCCCATCAATATCTGCTCCAGGGAATCCCTCAATGTCATTTTCTGAGTCTGAATGAAAGATTTCTTCCAGAAAAGCTTCAACAAATACAGGGACCGCCATTTTCATCTCCAACCACTTCCCCATCAATATCTGCTCCAGGGAATCCCTCAATGTCATTTTCTGAGTCTGAATGAAAGATTTCTTCCAGAAAAGCTTCAACAAATACAGGGACCGCCATTTTCATCTCCAACCACTTCCCCATCAATATCTGCTCCAGTGAATCCTTCAATATCATTTTCTGAGTCTGAATGAAAGATTTCTTCCAGAAAAGCTTCAACAAATACAGGGACCGCCATTTTCATCTCCAACCACTTCCCCATCAATATCTGCTCCAGGGAATCCCTCAATGTCATTTTCTGAGTCTGAATGAAAGATTTCTTCAGAAAAAAGCTTCAACAAATACAGGGACCATAATTTTCATCTCCAACCACTTCCCCATCAATATCTGCTCAGGGAATCCCCTCAATGTCATTTTCTGAGTCTGAATGAAAGATTTCTTCAGAAAAAGCTTCAGCAAATACAAATATCTCCAACCACTTCCCCCATCAATATCTGCTCGCCAATTCATTTTCTCCAAAAAGCCACTTTTTTTCATCTCCATCAATATCTGCTCCAGGAATCCCTCAATGTCATTTTCTGAGTCTGAATGAAAGATTTCTTCCAGAAAAGCTTTCAACAAATACAGGGACCGCCATTTTCATCTCCAACCACTTCCCCCATCAATATCTGCTTCAGGGAATCCTCAATGTCATTTTCTGAGTCTGAATGAAAGATTTCTTCCAAAAAGCTTCAACAAATACAGGGACCCCCATTTCATCTCCAACCACTTCCCCATCCATATCTGTTCCAGGGAATCCCCTCAATGTCATTTTCTGAGTCTGAATGAAAGATTTCTTCAGAAAAAGCTTCAACAAATACAGGGACCGCCATTTTCATCTCCAACCACTTCCCCATCAATATCTGCTCCAGGGAATCCCTCAATGTCATTTTTCTGAGTCTGAATGAAAGATTTCTTCAGAAAAAGCTTCAACAAATACAGGGACCGCCATTTTCATCTCCAACCACTTCCCCATCAATATCTGCTCAGGAATCCCTCAATGTCATTTTTCTGAGTCTGAATGAAAGATTTCTTCAGAAAAAAAGCTTCAACAAATACAGGGACCGCCATTTTCATCTCCAACCACTCCCCCAATCAATATCTGCTCCAGGGAATCCCTCAATGTCATTTTCTGAGTCTGAATGAAAGATTTCTTCAGAAAAGCTTCAACAAATACAGGGACCGCCATTTTCATCTCCAACCACTCCCCCATCCCTCAATATTTCTGCTCTTCAGTTCAACAAATACAGGGACCGCCATTTTCATCTCCAACCACTTCAATATCTGCTCAGGGAATCCTTTTCTGAGTCTGAATGAAAGATTTCTTCCCAGAAAAGCTTCAACAAATACAGGGACCGCCATTTTCATCTCCAACCACTTCCCCATCAATATCTGCTCCAGGAATCCCTCAATGTCATTTTCTGAGTCTGAATGAAAGATTTCTTCCAGAAAAGCTTCAACAAATACAGGGACCGCCATTTTCATCTCCAACCACTTCCCCATCAATATCTGCTCAGTGAATCCTTCAATATCATTTTCTGAGTCTGAATGAAAGATTTCTTCCAGAAAAGCTTCAACAAATACAGGGACCGCCATTTTCATCTCCAACCACTTCCCCCATCAATATATGCTCCAGGGAATCCCCTCAATGTCATTTTCTGAGTCTGAATGAAAGATTTCTTCCAGAAAAGCTTCAACAAATACAGGGACCGCCATTTCATCTCAACCACTTCCCCATCAATATCTGCTCAGTGAATCCTTCAATATCTTTTTGTGAGTCTGAATGAAAGATTTCTTCCAGAAAAGCTTCAACAAATACAGGGACCGCCATTTTCATCTCCAACCCCCATCAATTCCCCATCAATATCTGCTCAGGGAATCCCTTCAATGTCATTTTCTGAGTCTGAATGAAAGATTTCTTCAGAAAAATTTCTTCAGAAAAAGCTTCAACAAATACAGGGACCGCCATTTCATCTCCAACCACTTCCCCATCAATATCTGCTCCAGGGAATCCCTCAATGTCATTTTCTGAGTCTGAATGAAAGATTTCTTCAGAAAAAGCTTCAACAAATACAGGGACCGCCATTTTCATCTCCAACCACTTCCCCATCAATATCTGCTCCAGGGAATCCCTCAATGTCATTTTCTGAGTCTGAATGAAAGATTTCTTCAGAAAAAGCTTCAACAAATACAGGACCGCCATTTTCATCTCCAACGACTTCCCATCAATATCTGCTCCAGGGAATCCCTCAATGTCATTTTCTGAGTCTGAATGAAAGATTTCTTCAGAAAAGCTTCAACAAATACAGGACCGCCATTTTCATCTCCAACCACTTCCCCATCAATATCTGCTCCAGGGAATCCCTCAATGTCATTTTCTGAGTCTGAATAAAACATTTCTTCAAAAACATATTCATGAAATGCTGGGCCATTTTAATTTGGACAGAAATCAAAACAAAATCTACGTTCAATTTAAAAACTTGCGTTCCTCGTGTCAATTGAAGAATAATTCAAATATCACTGGAAAATAGAAGTTTAACCTTGTTCTGAATTGAAAGTAGATGGATTGCAGTTTAAAATACAGGTAATATACATTGCGAAGTGTTCATTTTAAGCACCCTTCGCAAGGCAGCACAATGTGCCCGCAGTTTCAGTAGAGAAAACTATTATGGCGAGCTGATGCTCCTACAGTGTTCTTTAATTAAAAAAGACATTATGAACATTGCGAGGCTCTTTGTAACTGGGTAGTAAATGCATGTCAGATCAGATGGAGGTTTATCCTGCAAAAGAAAACACAGTTTCAAATCTTGCTGGTGGGTATATTTTCTTTTTTATGTTTTCTCAAGTATGCAGTCCAGTCTATGAAATAAATATTGTTTAAAATAAATGGCGCATTAAGCATGCTCCAGAGTGATCCAGATGTCAATGATGACTTCTTTTGATCTAAAATTCTTTGCAAAATGAATCTATGGATTCGAGTTCAAATCAGCCGGGGTCCTCCTTCAGATTCTTTTTTATAAAGAATAATTTTTTGCATATGGTTGGAACTAAACTTTTGATAGAGATGTAATATCAATGACTTGGTCAATGGGAAAGAATGGACTGGCAGCTCAGATAACTAAGTTGACTTAAAAAGAAATGGAATTTATCTACTTATCTCCTCAAGATGTGTGAGAAATTGTATTGTTACATAAATAATATGTGTTTTAATTCAGATTGATTAAACCTTAAATAAATTAATCTTCCTCAAATACTGTTTCAGAAATGCATATTTGATTTTTGAAAGATTTTCTAAATAAAGAGAATTATGTTGTGTTGACAGATTTGTCAATATGGCCGATTTATCGATTTCAAGAAGAAAAAGGTAATCCTTTTAAATTCGGTTTGAAATATAGGAAAGCTATGTGACACTATTTAGGGTTGCGTGAAAAAAAGGCGAGAATTAAATTAGGTGATAAGAATCTATCACGAAAAGACGATGTTATTTTTTTTCTAAACAAGGAAAAGTGGTAAAGATTTTATTTTCATTAGCGAAGAAAGTAAGGTCGCGGATCTGTCGCATTTGATTTATGACGGCGCATTGAGTACAAGATAGCCATCTGCATATGGCAATGGTGAAAATCTCAGGTCAGTCAGGTGGCCTATGGGGCAGAAATTGAGAGATAGAAATTAATTGGGTTGCGAAAAACAAAATGTCCGTTGGACCACCCAAGTTACAAAGAAAGACTGACCTATTAGCTATCTACGGAGATGTCATTTGGAAAAGGCACCTGTTTTGTGTCAAGAGCTGGCCATGATAGCAAAATTATTTTATCAGAATGAATAATTGGCTGTGGATATCGCCAGATGACCACCCACTTGTTTGGCGAAGGTCTTGATTGATAAAGTCCAGGTGACATTCGGTTAAGATAAGAGTCTAAGGATTTGTTGTCGAGAAGAAGAAAAAGAAAGAAAAGAAAAAAAAGGAAGATAATTTTTTTTTTCTTTGAGCAAGATTTTTTAACCCGAGGCTAGTCTGGCCACACCCACACCGCTGAGCGCCCATTGGCTGAATGGTGGCGTGAGCGTTAGGCGAAGGTAATCATGTGAAGGAGAGGAGGCCTGTTGAGGCCCCCCTGAAGGGATCGGTGTGAGAGAGAGAGGGGAAAACCGTTGACACCCTCTGAGGGTATGGGTGAGATACCAATATGAGAAAGGAAGAATTTGGGAGGACGAAAGACTTCCAAAAATGGAAATTAATAATTCTTCCTGACCGAGAACAAAAAAAACCCCTTAATGCGGATTTAGAATTATCAAGGAACCTCAAACCCCGACAGGGCCACCCCGGTTTTGGTCGGCGTCCATATAAGCAGAGTCACAACGAATAGAAAGCAGTTGAGTTCGCAGCTGAGTTGCTGAGCAGTTGGAGCTGAGTTGCAGTTTGCAGAGTGAGACCTGCCTCGCAGAAAGCTGACTAAGATTCCACGCAATCACGACCTCAACTTCTAACCAAGAACAATTTATTTTTGAAGAACGACTTAGACTCACACCATCAAAACAGGTTTTACGAATATCACCTGAAGATACACCAAAAACCAGTTCCTTGAAAAAAAACAACTTAAGATATTAAGACTCGCCTAACAAACGCAAAGTGTCACGAATCCATATTAGCGGTTTGGGAGAAAGACGCAGTCTTGTATTCAGCAACCAGATATAAAATATTGTTATTCCTTTTTAACACATTTGAACTTTTCGAGTTATTACTTTATTTTCTTTTACATATATTTGTGCGGTATTACCCTTGTTTGGACTCGACTTGCATTACGGCCCAGCGACTGATTGATTTCCTCTACCTAAGATCAAATCACAACGTGGGTAGGTTAGACTAGACGTTGGAGGCGAGCTGGGAACGACAAGGCTGATACCGAATCTAACCAGATTCCCATCTGAATCAGCAAAAGGTTAGAACGTCACGTTTGGTGCCGCGACCAATACCAAGTCACATTGGTCGTCACAGGACAGGATAGGACGGCGACGGCGCGGAGACAGACGGGTGACGTCACAACTGGCGCCGCGGCCAGGCAGACGTCACATTTGACGTCACAGCTAGGTTTGGTTTGGCTTATTTTGTTTTACGGCATATCAACACCTCAGTGGGCTATTTAATGCCGACAAGATTTTTAGGCTAGGTTCGTATGAATAGAATATGTATTCTTAGTAAGAAATTCGTTTAGAGATCATGTTTTATTGATGTATTTTTGTAAAGGAGTTTTTGTCTAGAGTCAAAACTACTGCTGGTAATATTTTTTTCTTTAAATGTAATGTTGGTATTTTTAATGCATGTCTCTTCTTCTAATTTCTATTTCATCTCAGAGGTGAAATAATAGGCATTTAACTTTCAGTATTTCAATGACCAAACTCGTATAATTTTATCATCACTGATCAGAAAGCAATTTTCATCCAGTCCCCTTTTTAAATGATTTTTTTCAATTTTGGTCTCTGAGACAAAAGACATTTAATTATGCTGATTCCCAAAGAACAAATATGACCTTTTGTAAGCAATTTTTATCAACACCTGCCAACTGTGTTTTAATATATATTGTACTGAGTGTATTTGCAATCTTACTGTTTCAAATAAGAGGGTTTTTAAGCAGAGGAAAAAAATCAGTAAATGTGTACTTGTTAATAATATGACCCACCCACGTTTTTTGCCTTTATTTTTCATTCAAAATGTCATGTCTTCTGCACAAGAAAATACGATAATAAAAATATTTGAGTAACCCTTTCCCCATAATTAGCTGATTTGAAAGCATGTATAATTGAAGTTTCAGTTTAAATCAAATTTTGTGACTTTATTTTTGTGTGGAAATCAAAGAAAAAAATTGTAAACTGTCAATTATCATTACAAATGGGAATATCTGAGTAAACCGTTTCCTCATAATTACAAATGGGAATGAATTGAACCCAAAATTTCAAAGATAATGAGAAATAAAAGTTTCTTTTTACATTGTATTTTGTTTTCCTTTTCTTTTCTTCTTAGCATCAGATAATAAATATCAGAAAATATTGTTTTTCCTTTGGAATGAAGAGAGAAAATTAAAAAAACAAATCAAAATGTATAGAAATTTCATCTTTGCAGCAATTAAGGAATTGTCATCAACACCTTCCTATTTTATGTTTTATCATCCATTCTGCTGTGTGTATTTGCACTATTGATGTTTCAAATAAGATGATTATTTAAGCAGTGTAACAATTTCTGTAAACGTGTATGAGTGGCGGACTTCACCACATTAATTTAACTTTGATAAGAAAACAGGACTCACGCAAGAAGAATAACCACAAGACATTGTTTCACATAAAATATATGTATATTAACAAAATGTACAATATCAAACAACGATGTGAAAGAAAACATGCATTTAAGTAAGAAAGGTTGAATTAATCAAGAGTTGGCTCCCTTGCAATTTAAAAGTTCAGTGAGAGATAATTATTTGGATTAAAGTTCACTGGATAAATGTTCATGGGTGTTTCATAATATGTTTGTGATATTACTATTGAAAAGTATTGTGTCAAAAGAAGTTTTTAGTGAAGGTGTACAAATTATCATCAGCATGTGGGTATGCGTGTCAGTGACAAGGTTGGCACATGGCTCCTACTGTCGTAGATTCGTTTAGCAGTTGAGGTCTCCCTAATTGAGATGAGAAAAATCTTGGCTTAAATAAGTGACTATAGGCTCCGATTCGTTACACGGGAAAAATTATTCTTCACGTGCAAACAATCTGATTAGTTGGCATCAATCAATCAGCGAGCGAGCTTTGGGGAGACTTAAGGAAGCTTCTGTGAGCCACTTCTCCCAAAAGTGCACAAATTTCACTACTTAAAAAATAAAGCAATTCCAAAATTGTCGCATTACTGCGATTTGTAAATTGCCTGCAGAAAATGTATTAGTGATTTATTAGCCAATGATCGTTTGGCATTGTACATGTGATTTTGTGTTTGCATGTATATGTTCGTGTGTAAGTAGGTTCGCACGTATGTGTATATAATACGGCCCCGCCTTTTTTTGCCTTTAATTTTCGTTCAAAATTTCATGTCTAATGCACAAGAAAATACGATAATAAAAATATCTGAATATCACTTCAAGCTTAATAAAATGTACTTAATTTTGGAGGTAATTTACTTTTTAAGTCCCGCTCTAAGTATATTATAAAAAAATCTGGAATTGTTGTATTTAGGTGTAAGTTTACATGCTTAATTCGAAAATAACAAAGAAATTTTGATAAAATCTAACTTTTTGAAGTTATCGATAATAAAATTTCGGACTCAATCGCATTCAGCCGTTCGCCATTACTGGTCTTGTTTAACTACATTCACTGTGGAACATTTTGTGCGTGGAATCTTAATTAACGGCTTTTTTTACTGCTCTTAACTGATCTTACATGTCTAAATTACTGCGCACTTAAGTTATTTTAAGTTTCTTATTTCTGTGTAGAAAAGCAATGACAACTTGTTTTTTTTTTTTTTTATAGTAAAGCTTTCTTTTTAAATTAAAAGCAACAAATTCAATAATAAAATAAAGCTTTTTTTATGATTAAAAATAAAACAAATAATAATTACTGCGCAAAGAGCATGATTATTTACAAAATAAAATGCTCCTTTCTAAAATTGTTTTTTATTTTGTAATTAATCATGCTCTTTACAAAGTTCACGCAAATTTTGAACATTAACTATTATTTTCTTTCTAGCATTATTTTTATTTTGTAATTTTATTTTGTAGATAATCATGCTCTTTACAAAGTTGGCGCTCAGGTATTGCGTTTTTTTTTTTTGTTTTTTTTTTTTTTTTTAAGGTGGGATTTTTCTTTTAAAGATTTTTCCCGATTATTAAATCTATTTTTGATGGATTTGGATTTTAATAAGGCTTTGTTTAAATCCATAAATTTATAAAAAAACTTTTTCTCTTAAATTTAAGGCTTATCACTATGGCGATCATTACTACACACATATACACCCTTACAAATTCAAATCTCCAACAGCATTCATTTATTGGATAGGAAGCAACACTGCTATCTGAAGCGACAATTTTAAAATCGCTTTATTTTCATATAGTAGATTTTGTGCACATTGCAGTGCGATGCTCGCCCGCAGGTCAACTCTTCTTCTTCTTCTGTCGCCTCAAGGAAATGGACTGCGTGGCTCCCTTTCTCGGCCATTACACTGAACAGTTGTGAAACAGACACCAATTCAGCCGCGCCTACTTCAACTTCCTCTTTGTCAGTCTGTCAATTCGTACATCCAATTCTGACACACGCAGTCCGCAGAATGACTGCTACTGGTACCCCGCTTTTTATGCTATTCTAATACAGCCAAAATTTTCATGCGTGGAAATATTGTCTCGTCTTGGACGAGATAGACGCACATAAATTGTCTTCAATAGCGGCCATATTTCTTTTTTGTCATCACTTTGCAGGCAAGACACGTTCGTTTCGAATTCCGGGGTGAGTCATGTCTTTCGTTACACTAAATACACGAAGTTTGGCTTTTTTTTCCGATTCGAAAACACCAACTGCTTTTATCGGCCGAGCATTTTTCCATTTGTCGACAACTGGGAGAGGACGCACAATATTAGCATGTCAAAACACTTTTATGGCGACTCCTGCGACTGACTTGCTTCTAATTTAAATATTCAGTCTTCAGCATGTCATGCAGAATACGTGCCCTTTTTTTCGGCAAGTAGCTTTCTTTCTTTTTTTCCCACATCTTCCGTCGTGGGATACATGTGATACGCTGTCGCTTGGTTTGACGGGGCAATTCGCCATTTTCTTCACTATAACTTCGTATATCCATTCCACGAAGTTGTTCCTTGCAGACTGATCAGATTCTCGATTGGATTTGATTTAAATCAGGAGAGTTTTCAGACCAGTTTATAGTACTTTGATTTTTTAACTGGTAAGGCTTGCCAGTGTGTTCGTACAGCGTTACAATCTTTGTACGCTTCCTTGGCCGTAGGACAACTAATCGACAGCCGTGACAGTAGTATCTGGGCATGATGAAAATCTGATGCAATCATGGATGATGCAATATTTTCCAAGGTCAAACTAATTTCATTATACACGCTGAAAATAGATTCATATTACTGGACAGAACTTCAAATGACCTAATCTGGGGGAAAAATAGGAATCGATTACACCCTGTCACTCCAGTGGGTCTAAAACTGACCGTATTGTGAAAGAAAGGAAACTAAACGAAAAAAAATATAAGTATATTAGAAAAACTAAATAAGAAATTCATCACATTTTCCTTTGTTTATTATATTCAACGGAATATATATATATATATATATATATATATATATATATATATATATATGTATATTGTAATGTAGTCATTCAAAGAATAAATCAATAAAGTTAGTGTAATTAATTGCGAATTCACTTCGCTAACAGATTAAATAAGACATTAACTCACTGACCACTCGCTGAACGGCGTGAACCTTGCTTTTATTAATTGTAAAATGGATTAGATATTTGGTCCATATTGCAAGTATTTTCGGTAAACATTTACCATTGCAGTGGACAGTTTGGTGGTTAACATTGCTGACGGCCTAAATCAATCCATTTAATTTTTTACTCTACGAATATGCTAAGCAAAAATGCAAAAACAAAAGAAAGCAACAAAAACATTTGTGATAAAAAACAAAAGTTATTTGAATAACAAGTAATTTTCAATAAATTTTTGTAATGAAAATATTTTACAAAAATGTAGTGGATTTTTTTTTTAGGTGAAATCTTGTTAGTTTTATTCATGTTGAACTCAAGTTTGGTGAAAGATTAGATTTTATTAATGAGTTCTTATTTGAAAGGATGTTTGTTAGAATCTGTTATTGAAGATTCTGTAAATTAATTGCAAGAGAAAAATTTACATTTAAGAATTTACTGTTCATGTAAGTAATAAATGTTTGTAAAGTTGAATGCAATTTTGTGATCAAAGAAGTTATCTACCTTTGATTTTATTTTGCGTAATACAATGTTCTCGAATGTTGAGAAATAAAGTTGATTTGTTAGCAGGAATTTGTTTAACTTCTGTGTAAGGAATTTGGTGAATGAATGGGAATAGAGTTCACTGGTGAGTTTTGGTGAGTGAGTGTGAATATCGTTAAGCTTGTATATGAAGTTTAGTTGCAATTCGTTTAATGTCACAAGTCTCACTGACGAGTGTGAATGAGTTTCTGTTTTTATTTGCTTCGGGTGGCTCACAGAGAATTGGCGCGAACTTGGATTTCAGTCACGAGCTGTAAAAATTAGTTAAATGTGGGTGGATAGTCACGCCTATTTGTATTAAACAATGAGGGTTAGAGATTTTTTTGAAAGTGTATGAAGTTGAAAGTGTTCTGTGATCCACTTTTTGCACAGATTTGACCAAACTATTTTTGGGTATTGGAATAATGTAGAATTTGGGTACTACACCATCCTTAGGTATAGATGATATTTTTTTTCTCAATTTCAGGTAATTTTTCGACAAGTATCACATTTATTTTCCTCTTGGAATTTTACCCGAAATTACTGATTCGAGTAAAAGAAGAGCGTTGCATTAGCAGCAGCCACTGTTTATAAAATTACCCCTTCCTATTCGAGAGCTCAATCGAATTATTTCGAGAGCACAGTCATCCATAGACAAACTGTTTCACTGTATTCCAACTCATCAGTGTGGCTAGACATCCGATTGTTTCAAGCCAGGCTCGAAACTCGACCGATTTGACATCAGTCAGAGATTGCTATCCCCTTCAGCAGAGCGGAAGGGAAATTTTAATGTTTTAGTATGCGAAACACTAGGAGAGCTCGATTCGAGTAGAAGAGCATTGCATATATATATATATATATATATATATATATATATATATATATATATATATATATATATATATGAAGAAATATAGTCTTAAGGCGTGCTATATTTATGGGATAAAGTGCTCAATATCAGAGATAGAGCGTGTGTAAATATAAAAGTGAACATAGAATTCAACACTTAGAGGCGACAGTCTGTTTCATACTAGACGTAATCGTCAGGCCTGACGATTGCGTCTAGCATGAAACAGACTGTCGCCTCTAAGTGTTGACTTCTATGTTCACACACACACACACATATATATATATATATATAATTTTGTATTTGAGCAGCAATCTCTCTTTTATCTGAACAGAAATTAAGTCAATATACCCCACGGCCTTTACTTTATACAATAAACTTAGCATGAATCATACATATCCTCGTTTTGTTGTCCATTTTGTTTCACCTTGTCAGATTTAACGTCTTTAATACGAAAAACGTTAGCGGGCCTCTTGTGACCTCATCGCTTAAGATACGGGGGCGCTCGGGCCGTAGTTTCATATCACGCCCCCCTCCAGGGAGTCCGCTACACATGTATTGATTCCTTCTATTTTTTTTTTTTTTTTTTTTGGGAAAAATGGCAAATTCCGTTACAATCCTTAAGTACCCGCATCTGCCACACATTTTTTTTTAAAGGTTCGATATTTTAATTTTGAAACTGATTGGTTAGTTACAGTTTGTTGCTGCGTAAATAAATGATATCTGTTTGCCATAACAAATGTGTAAATCGATGTGTTGTTTCACAAACAGCTACAATATGTTTATGTGTAAATAGATAGTATGTGTTTACCATAACGACCGAAATATTTGTTAGGGTAAACAAAATTTAAATGAGCCATAACATTTTTGCAACTAAGGACACAAACACTTTTCGTCTGAGAGGCGTCCATTAAATAAGTCCAGTTTCAGAGGGGCGCGTCTCCCGAGGGAAATGTTTTTCCTCGGGAGACGTGTGCTAGGGCCATTACCTTGTGCCTCCAAAGCAGACTGGACCAGTTTTGGATCCTGCCTCTATATGGAATCCCTGCCTTTAAATTAGCTTTTGCGTCACACTTCATTGGAACAGTTGCGTTGCCACAAACGGCGTTTCATGTTCCTGTTCTGGAAAAGAAGCTAAAAACACTTCTGATCAACAAGTAAGTCATTTCTCAGTTTGGTTCTTCAAACATCGCATTCAGTACACAAAGAAAGAACTAAAAACTTTTATACCCAAAAACTATTGTGAATATTGTGCAGACTTGACTTGGTTAAAATATATAGAAATTTTTAATTTATTGTATTTCCAACTAATGAATAAACATATTTTTCATATAATTAACTGCATAGGTACCTCCAAAAATTTGTATACCTGAGGTTTAAATGCATTTTTCATAAAGGAAAAATCCTTTTCGAAGCTTTCCCCCAGCTTCAATTGAAATCTAAAGGATTAAATTTTCTAATTCCAGAAAAAAAATACCGCGGAGTATTTCAAACAGAAATTTGAATGATTCTTAGTCGATTCTTCCGAAAAAGAAATCGAAGCGGCCATTTTTGATTTTTTTTTAGAGAAATTTAGAAAAAACTTTTTTTTTTTTTTTTTGAGCCAAATTTAGAACGTGTTGGAAAGAAGGAAAAAAAAATTCAAAATAAAAAAAATACTTTGTTCTTTTCTCTTAATAATAACATAAACATTTTAACCATAAAACTTTGTTTTTATTAAGTTTGGGGCCTTTTATCATTATGTTATACTGTTTTTTTTTTTTTTTAGCGAATTATCAGAGGCCCCTACTATATACAGTTGCATAATAACTAAATATGCATCAACGTATGATAATTATATGAAAAGTACGTTTATTCATTTGTTGGAAATACAATAAATTAAAAAATTGTATGTATACGAATATTTGTTTTCCCCCCACTGTATATTTGTGGTATATGTGTTCATATCATAAAGACGGCCGTGTGGAAAGGCGGTAGGTAGGATAATTATTTTATTAGAACTTTGGGAATAAACTGAACTGACTCAAGAGTTTAAAATATATTTTGATTTCTTTTTTTAAGGTGATGAGTGAGTCATTTGGTGTAGCAAAATGTTCATTAATAAGGCAGATATTGGTAGCAGTCTGGAGAAATGTCCGTTAGTGGGTGATTAAAAGTAAGACCATGATAGGGCTAATAGAAATTAGGTCAGTGTCAGTTTACTGTGTTCTTTTCGGTCCAGAGCGGAAATGCCAATAGCCTATGAGCGAGACGCGTGACTGCGTTCTTTTGTTCCGTAGTCTCCAGGTTTCCTTTTCTGGTCCCATCTGCCAGTAGCCCTGAAGTGTCATGTTTTGTATCCTTTTTAAAGGCTCGAGAATTTGGCGCGAACATCAAAAAGTCTCATTGTGGAAATTTGTTTTTGATTGGCTAAATTATTTAATTTTCCAGTGTTTTCTTTTTCATTTATTTATAATGGAAGTTATGCGTGGAGCCTCCCTGATTTTGGGTATTTTTCTGTCACAAATAAGTGACGGCTGCTCCTTTTCCGGTGTTTTTGGCCGGGTTCAGTGTTTTCTTCTTCCCCTCTTCATTTGAGGTTTGTCTTCTTGTAGGTTCAGAGGAAAGCATAGAAAAAGAAATTTAAAAAGAGAGAGAGAGGGGAGGGAGAGAAACAGAGAGATAGAGAGAAAGAGATAAGGGTTTTTAAAGAAAGCGCAAATGTCTTATTTTAATTTTAATTATTTTTTTTTTTTTTTAATATATTTTATTTTTTATTAGTACTCACTATATCTAGTTTCCCACCAAAAGTGGAGATAGTAAGTGGAAAGAAATTCTAAAAATAGAAGTAATCATTCTTTTTCTTCCTGTATTGGTTTTATTAGTTTCACTACTATTATCATCATATTATTACAGTGGTCAACACGATTTTTGATGCCAAGAAATAAAACACGTTTTTTAGCTAATTTGATGGCGCTGATTCCGAAAATGACCTTAGTTTTTCATCGTTAGCTACCATTTTTGCAGTACTGAAATTGTTCATTTTTTGGAAAAAAAAAGATGAATTTACGATCTTGGCTGATCGCAAAATTAAGTTAAGATCATAGAAACCCATCAATTTTCAGGTAGGCCGAGAAATTTATATCCTCTACCTGAAATAAACTATTTTTATATGAGAAAAAGTGTTTTTGAGTCAAAACTTTTAAAATAAAAATAACGAATTTTTTCAGTTTATCGCCAAAATTCAAATTAACTGATAAACTTTATCGGCAATGCACTTTAAGTAAACCTGATAATTATGGTGACATAAAAAGAATGAAACCCTAAAATCTGTTTGAAATTTATAAATTTACTAGCAGCATGGCCCGGCGTTGCCCGTGCTTGATTCAAAAATCGTACGACTCATACAGCAATCGCTATCACTTGACTTAAAATATTTTTGCCCTTCCTTGCCTTTAAAGGAGTGCCCTTTTCCGTGCTGATGTTGCTAAATGCCTTACTTCTTGCCTACTCTTACTGCGAATTTTTTCTAAGCTCTATACTAAACATTAAATCTGTTACAAAAAAAGAACTAAACAAAATGAACACAAAACGATCAGCTTTAAAAAGGACTCGTAACTGGAAAAACCGAATGAAAAAAGAATGTTAACAACAAATACTTTTTCACACCCAACCCAGTTCTGCGGAATCAGAATCAACGTTGAGTTGAAGCAAGCGAATGAAGGAGTAAAGTGTCATGCAGATTTAAATTTGTCCCACTTGTGACGAATGCAGCTATCGATTTTTTTTCATGCTAGTTAACATTCATGTCAGTCAGCTGTTGGCTCTCACGCTGGCCAATAGAACCTTCCTGCCTATTCGTGGCTGCCAGCTATTGGCTCTCACTCTGGCCAGTACAAAATGGCCGCAAACCACATGAAAACTGCCGTAGAAGCATGAAAAAATCAATTATTTCCACTATCGATGGGAGTTGGGAAATGCAAAGTCGGTCTTGGTCTTCCCGCTAACTTGGAGCATGTGCATGTAGATTTTGGTGCAAACCCGTCGAAAATTGCGGCCATGCATTCGTTACACACGCATCCTGCCTTTTATAGATAGAGATCCCATCATTACGGAAGGAAACCAAACACATTGAGAGCATTTTGTTTTCACAGTTGGAAAGAAACACCAACTAAAGACATCCGAATTGAATGCACTTATTCCATTGTACATGATACTGCTGGAGTATCAAAAGAGACTTAAATAACATTGAACATGATCGACAAACAAAAAAGAAACAATTTTTACCATAGTTCTTATGTTCATGAAGGTTTTATTTCTACTGTTAGTTTATTAAATGATTTGATGAAAATACTTGTTGGGTTTGTTATATTAAATCATGTTATTTTTAAAGACTTAGGGTCTGATTGGCATTGCAAAAATAGTATTTCTCAATGAGGAGACCAAAATTCAATTTGACTGCTGTATTATTTTCTCCGACAGTCATTTTTGCTTTATTTGTTTTACTGGGATTGATTTTTATTAGTAGTCGGCCTATTATAAGGTTTTAACCTAATTGATAGAGTATGGATTCTCTTGTTCATATCAATCATGATATTTTTTAGTTGACTGTGTAGGAACTTTATCTAGCCCAGTACAGAGCACATTTAAATGCTTTCTGAATCGATCAACCCTAAGACATACTATGTTGCAGGAACTCAGTGATTTGGGGGATCAAAATTTTATACCCACTGTATGGGACAAGATCATAGTTGATATATTCTGCCTTGGAGAAAGAAGATTCTATCTTTCTAGGATTTGGATGAGGACATGTCTGTTGCAAGCTTAGAGTTCTTAGACAATTGCAAAGATACAGGTCGGGCCATTCGTTTATTAGCATGTGTTTTAAATGAATCAAAAAGTTTCTTTATGTCAATTTGTTTTTGATTGGCCAAAATTATTTATAGAATCTTCTCCAAAGCTGGATATATCTTTGCAGGATTTGAATGAAGACTTGTCTGTTGCAATCTTAGAGTTGTTATACTTAGACAATTGCAAAGATATAGGTCGGGCCATTCGATCATTAACATATGTTTTATCAGGTCATCCCATAAGTTCAGTTTGAATTTTAACTTTTGGTTAAAATGAACGAAAGTTAAAGAGTATTTTATAATGTCTAATGGAGCTGGACATTATTTTTATGTTTAGATGCATTTAAACTGATCAAATTTTATTTCAGAGAACAATAAAATTAAATTTTGTTTGATTAAAACCCTGCTAGCATGGAAGTAACCAAGAATCATTTGAGGCATATAATGCTTTATGAGTTCAAGAAAGGAAACTCAGCAGCTGATGCGGCTAGAAACATTCACTCAGTTTATGGAGAGGAATGTGTGAATGAAAGAACTTGCAGAAGATAGTTTGCAACATTCAGAGGTGGAGATTTCACCCTTGAAGATGAAGATCGAACCGGACGTCCAGTTGAGTTTGATGAAAAGCTTCTTGAAGCAGCCCTTGAAGAAAATCCTGCTTTTTCAGTTGAGGAATTGGCAGCGGTTCTCAGTTCAAACCATACAACTGTTTATCGTCATCTTCAACAACTTGGAAAAGTTCCTAAACTTGGAAAATGGGTGCCTCATGAATTGTCTGAAAACAACCTCAAATCCAGAGTTGACATCTGCTCTTCTCTCCATTCTCGCCAATTTGTTTCACCTTTTTTGGATAGACTTGTGACTGGCGACAAAAAATGGATCTTTTATCAAAATGTTAAGCGTCGTAGACAGTGGCTTGGTAAAATGGAAGGACCCCAGCCACAGCCGAGAAGGGAACTTCATGGGCAAAAGGTTCTTTCAATCTGGTGGGATCGCCAACGAATAATCCACTTTGAATTCTTACCACCTAATGCAACAATTAATGCTCAAATATACTGTCAGCAATTAGAGCGTTTGAACAAAGCTTTGAGGAAAAAAAAGATCTGCTCTAGTGAATCGAAAAGAGGTGATGTTTCACCAGGACAATGCGCGACCCCACACAGCTAGAATCACGTCACAAAAGATCTAAGAACCTGGTTGGGAGAAAATTCCGCATGCATCTTATTCTCCCGATCTTGTTCCTTCAGACTACCATTTGTTTTGTAGCTTACAGAATCATTTGGAAGAAAGAAATTTTGTAACACAGGAAGAGGTTAAAACTGACATTTGTGAGTTCTTTGAATCAAAGCCAAAAGAATTTTACAGTAATGGAATTAGTAAGCTTGTTAATAGATGGAAGGAAGTCATAGACAATCAGGGAAAATACATTGTTGATTGAATCTGTAATTAAATATAACATTTGATCACTTGTTTTCTTTATTCAAAATTCGGACAGAACTTATGGGATGACCTGATAAATGCATCATTAACACTTGTATGGGATTGGGATTTTAAAATTTTTGAATCAATATGAGCAACAGAGAGTGTATTAACAGAAGATTTCTGCTCTCGTTGAGATAATTCTTGTTACGTAAATCTGGCACCACAATAATAGTCAGAACATAACAAAATATGCCACCATTTTTTGATGTCACAGTATATTTGCAGCCTGTCTGAAGTTATTATGCAATTCAAATAAACCTCAATAACTCAAAAGGTGTGAACCAATTTTCAGTAAAATTAATCTCATCCATTTACACGTACTAAAATATTTAACTAAATACTCTGCTTTATATATATATATATATATATATATATATATATATATATATATCTGGAAAAATTTGGCTTGAAGACGGAACAGAGTTTACTTTAACTCAAATAATTATATTGAAGTTTTCGGCTCTTGTTTTGAAACATGAGACCTCTTATGTCGCGAATTGGAATTATATATATATATATATATTTATATAGCTACGGTTGGGAAATGTCTGGTCTATCTTTGTTTCCCGTGGTTGGGCAGCATTAGTGAGTCCTTCGCCAAGCAAATTTCATTTCATTCACGTGAGTGTTATGCTGCCAACATGAATTTTGGCAGCATAATAACATCATAACCCCTTTTATGCATTCACGTTGACAGCATAATAACACTTTTTCACACCAAGTCTGTCTTTTCATCGTTTTACAATACACTCAGAACAATATTCTAGAGAGTTCTAGAACAGTTTAAATTAAATCTAGAGTATTCCAGAAAGCCTCATACAGTATAAAAGCAGCTTGAAAGCCACTCAGAATCACTTAAAGCATCTATTATTGCCCTGTCAAAAGCAGGCAAGTCTACAAGAGAAACTGCTATAACCTGGCAACCAATTGTCTCTCGAGTGCTTAGGGCACATAATGATGCCACTCCTGCTCCAAGGAAGGGAACAAGGGGACAAAAGAAAAAGATTGATGATAGAACTGACAGGGTAATCAAGAGAGAAGTTGCGTAGAATAGGACTATAACTAGCCAAGAAATTGCAGCCACTCTAAGCGAAGAACAAGGTGTTAGTCTCGCCTCTTCAACAGTCCGACAATGGCTGTTAGAAGGCTACAAATCTTGTACACGAAGGTTTAAGCCGCTAATAAGCCAAGCCAAGAGACTTGAATGGGCTCACTATTACAAAAATTTCACCGCAGAAGACTGGAAGAATGTTCTCTTGAATGAAATGAAAGTTGAGATAAATTCAAAGGATAAGTGAACTAAAATCCAAAGAAGAATCTTTGAAAGTTCATGAATTTAACAGTAAGTACTGTCAAGCATCCGTTCAGTATAATGTTCTGGGGATACTTTTCTTTTCATGGAACTGGTTTCTTAAAACCTATTGAAAAGACCCTCAGAAGTGAGCAGTACAAGAGAATTTTAGAGTCTCGTCTTCTGAAAGGGTGCAAATTGACACCAAGCTCATTTTTATGCAGGATAATGCTGTCAGAAATCAAAATTGATGAAGG
This sequence comes from Acanthosepion pharaonis, assembly GCA_903632075.3. NCBI lineage: Eukaryota > Metazoa > Mollusca > Cephalopoda > Sepiida > Sepiidae > Acanthosepion > Acanthosepion pharaonis. Next base: position 688,151 of record CAHIKZ030000903.1, on the reverse strand, counting down.
AATACTTTGATGAGATGCCCACCCCAATCTCCTGACCTTAACCAAATAGAAAACTTATGGAGCCATTATAAATTACAGGCTCTCATAAAAACACTTGAGCAACAAAGAGGATTTGATTGTAAATTTCATATCCAAATGGAATTCAATGCTTGGAGATGAGATTTGCCAGAACCTAATCAAGTCAATGCCAAAAAGGGTTGAAAAGGTTATTCAAAATAGACCCATAGATTATTAAATATTTTTAACTATATTACTTATAAATAAATTATATCTGTTATTTTTTTTATTTAAAGCTGTTAGGTTATGCTTCTATTGATTACTAGCTGCAGGAAATAAGTAAGTCGCTTTTTTTTTTGCACAGAGTTTTTCCCTAAATCTCATTTATATCCAAAATTATAACTCAATAGAATACCTTAGGGTGAGTAAACTATTTTTACTAGGTGGTTGGGAAGGGGTCTTTATAATAGTAAGATTAAAAATTAGTTCGACCCAAGAATAAAAAGGTGAAAAAAAAAAAAAAAAAAAAAAAAAAAAAAAGGTAAGTCACTTTTACCGAACTTTTTATTATACATATAAAATATATACATAATCTGTGTGTGTAAAAATATATATATATATATATATATATATATATATATATATATATATATATTTGTTAATTTCTTTTATTATTAATTAATTTGGTTCCAAATTACTACATCATCTACTAATAAGAGTTGGGTGTTAATTAGTAATTTATTTGCTGCTATCATTACATATTGATTTTTCTGTTATTAGGAAAATGTTATTTTAGTTATTTGGAAAATGATGAAATCTAATGTCTTATGTTTTTCAGGTAATTATGAAATAAGAAAAAGCAAAATCCAGCAACGTTACAAAGTAACGATGTTATGAAATTGATAATCTTTTGAAGCAATCCATTTCGAGAAGTCAGTTTTGTCACAGCCAACAGTCACAACACAACGAAACGTAGACTGTGCTTGTTTTAAAACAGTTGACGCTTTGTCATAATGCAACCTTAAAGAAGGTCTGTAATTTACAAAGGAAATATCAGATTCCAGGCGGAAGAGAAGACCAAGAGTTACATTATATTGACTGACAGAAGCAGCAGACAAAAGATCTCTAGCAGAACCAACATTCTTAGTAATAATGTAATCATTAAGCAGTTATACAAAAGATCTCTTCTTAGAACCAACATTCTTAGTAATAATGTAATCATTACCCTACTGTTATAGGTTGTCATTTCTTCTTAAAATATGGCCATCTTTATTTAAGAACATCACTATTATGGGAGTTCCAAATTTTTCTATTCTCAGTTTGGGTTTGCAGCAGTTAAATACATTAATTGCCTTCAGATGTATTTGTCTTTTGTATTTGCAATAACTTTGGCTTATTCAATTGAAGTTAATTATTTTATTTCCTTCCAACTTGCTATATTATTTTATGTTATTGCAAAAATGAACTTTTGTGCAAAATTTGCTAAAAAAATAATTCAACATTTTTTTTTTTTTTACTTAAAAAAATTTCATAGAGAAGAATATTCACTTTATCCCTAAAAAAAACAAAATCCACTAATGATTGGCTGTATTTTCTTTGTGCAATCTTTTGTTTTTTAGCAAATGAAAAATGCATATTCAGTTTTTGCCACACTTCTTCGAAATGTTATATTTTAATTTTAGTGATTTAAATAATTTATTAAATCCAATTTTTCTTTTTCTTAAAGTCAGCCAAGAAAGTTAATTTTAATAATACTTGTAGGGATACAAACGGCGATTATCTCCCCTTTTGCTGAGAGAGACACAAGGGCCACTTGACGACCAGTGAATGACATAAGAGGATAGATATTGATATGATGTATTGCCCGTATATGAAAGTCCCTTGCCCAGAGCAGTAGGACTTACAGGAGAAAAAAAAACAAAAAAGAAAAACACAAAACCATACACTTGTTGCCTCACCAGGTTCATAGAGAAACTGCCGTAACTCCAGTTCTCCCTACGTGTAGGACTTACAGGCTTGTTGCATATGTTAAAAAACAAAAAACTAACCAGCCATTGTTCTGTAAATGGATCAGGTTATAATAATGCCTATAATGGGGGGAAATTCAAATGAGAGAACAGATCTTTCTTTCATAGCACAACCTCGTTAATTTCATTCATAGCTACTTTTTCACCATTGTACTAAATTTCAGGCGTTAAAGCTACTTTTTAACCATTTCAGGCGTTATGAAACATGGTAAAAAATAAAATCACTATCTTAAAAATATATATAATTCAAGTTGTAGCAAAAACACTGTCCAATTTTTATGACAACAACAAAAAAACAAAATAGTGGTTAATGCATTTAATCATCAATATAGTAACCGTTAATTTCTGTGATCATATTCCCCTTGTCAATAAGGACTTATTAATCCTCCATGTGTAAAAATAAAATTATTCAGTTTTTCATCTGAAATAAGAGGTTAACTCATTTTGAAAATTCTCTTTTGGAGTTATTCGAAGTCTATCCAAAAGACTTTGCAAATTTCTAAGCAGATGGTAATCAGAGACAGCAATGTCTGGAGAATTTTTTTTCTCCCTGTTTTTTTATTTTTCGTGGACTTTCTTGTTTTAGCCCAAAGCACTTTAAGTATTGCTTATAAACTTCAGATGTGATTGGTTATCGTTTAACAACTAAATGAAATGATTCTCTGCATATCATACCATAAAAATTCAAAATGATTTTCCTTATATGCAATCCAGCTCTTGGCTGTCAAGTGAGCCTTCCACCACTGCATTGACGTCTCTACACACTTTCCAAGTTTTGACACTTTCCCCAAGTCTTCTCATTTTGCAATGTAAAAGTCAATCTACCCGCTAAGTTATCAAACAGTAATGGTTGACTTAACACCAGAAGTTTCTGTCAGTACTTCAAAAGTGAGTTGTTAAATGACTTCTTTCTTCTGCTTTTAGAGTGAAGTCCATCTCTGTAGAGTGCAATCAGTTGTGTGTTCAAAGTAACAAATCCTCAACACATTTAATTCTTCAATGCAATTTTTATTTATATAGTAGAGAAAATACAAGTTAAGTTGGAGTAATTTAAGATTTGTGAATAAAATTTTAATCTTGAAATATACACATGGTCATCTGTTTTGTTACAAGAACAGCATGCAGAACATTACACAAATCACAAAGATAGGAATGTTCATAGTGTTTTTTTTCATAGAGCTACCATTGTCTTCTGCTCCTGATACATCTTCACTACTTTGTCTGACAGTGTCTGGGATCTCTGTTTGGGCAATGGATGGACTAATTTCTGGGATCTCTGTTTGGGCAATGGATGGACTAATTTTAGTAAAGTGGATGTAACTCTTTGGTGATTCTTTTATTTCCAATTTGGCATCTTTGGAAGAGAAAGAGAGATTTACTTCATCTCCAGGATGAATCACAATTTCCCGATGCATTGAGAACGCTGGAAAACCATCGTTTTTGAAAGGAATATTGTATGCATTGAAGGTATCACCTTTCCCAATAGAAAGGCAAACTTCACCTTCCTGAACTGGATTGCTTGGAAAGATGTTCAACATCATATCAAAACTGCCGCTGAAGTTTTTGGGTTTCATCCATTTTATTTCTTGATCATCTTGGTTAAGAAAAAAAAAAAAAAAAAAAAAAAAAAAAAAAAATTTATCATTCAATAACAAAAAGTAAAATACAGATATGCACAGAGGCAAAAGTTTAACTTGAATATTATATATATATATATATATATATATATATCTCAAGTATCTTGAAGTAGATAGCAATTACTGTTAATTCTAGAATTAAATTATCATCTAATAAAAAGTATCTTTAATAAAAGAATTATACAAAATGATCTCCAAAAAGTGGTTTTGTTAATAAACTTGCTTACTTAAACCCAATAAATAACAATGGTGAAGGTAAGAGCAGGATGCACAAAATCGAAAAAAGGATTATATGGCTCAAACCCCACCTTTGCATGTTATTCAAAATCAATATTGGACAAGTTTTCTGAAACTTATAACACTTCCAGAACAACAATTTAAGGTGTTTAATAGCAAAACTATTAAAAGAAGTTATTCATGTACAAAGAACATGTTTAAAATAATTGATCCCCACAAATATATTATAAACAAATTCAATAGTGTCAACAAAAATTTTAGTATGGACCCCCACCCAGCCCCATAATTGTAAAAATAGCAATCTTTGACCAGATGAGGGAAAATGTAGAACATCCGTCATTTATCAAGCTACCATTTGCCCCCAAAGAAAATAGATTGAATCACCATGTTTATATTGGTATTTCTGCAGGGGAATGGAAACAGACTTTATAACCATACACACGTTTTCCAACACAAGACTGAATCACTAAACTGCTCTCTGCAAAAGATTTTGGGAACTGAAAGAAAAACCTGAATCCTCAAATTGATTGGGAATTCGTAGATTTTTTTCTCAAACTCCTAGTAACTTTAAAATTAGAAATTGAAATTTTAAAATTTGACAAACAAAATATCTTACTGAATCAAAGTCATGAATCAGTTTCCTAAAATTGTCAGAAGCAAATTCAAACTAATATAATACATTTTCAACTTTGGACAATCCATTATCTTTCACCACATATTGTTTAATCCTTTCCTTTTCACTCCTTTCAAATTACCTTATCTGTTTCGTTTTTTCTTTTTTTAGTTGATAATACTTTGTATAAAGTCTTTGTAATACTCTTATATTATTGCTAGCTGTGATTTGTCAAATGTCTTTTACAATTTTGTTTTTGATCTCCCACTGTTTACATTTAATCTATATTTCAGTTAAATATTTTTTTCTTAATGACCAAATTTCATCCTGTGCTCTACAGTCTTTAGTTAAACCCTTTTTATTTAGGGTTTATTATAAGATTTGTTTTAAAACATTAAATATTTAAATTCTTAATCTAAAAAAAAAAAAAAAAAAAAAAAAAAAAAAGTTTTTACTTTTATTTCTTTACGTAATTTCTTATATTTAACTTAACTCTTGTTCAAAATAAGTCTAGGTCAGCCTATGTCTAGACAAATTTGAAAAAAAAAAAATATCTTGATTTTTTCCCCCTTCATTAATAATTCTATCCCTTCTTAACTTTCTTTTTTTTCTCTCTATCTTTCTCCCCCTCCTTTTAAATGCATTTTCCTTAGCTGTAAATTTCCCTCCTTTAAAAAAATTTTTTAATTTTTATTTATCTAACTCCTTCAGATGATGACAAGCCATTCTGGGCAAAATGGCCATATATCATGGGGGTATTGAGTTTTACATGTAATTTATATGCTCTGTAATAAGTACATTGAGCTCTCTTTTGTGAATCAGTTTTAATATTTTATATAGTAAATAATAATGGTGATGATTTATTTCACGGGATCAAATACCCACCTCTTAAGACTAAACAATTTTACAACAATAAATGGATTTTAAATTTATCCAGATGCAAGTGAAAGGGTTCTAAGTAATTTATATTCACTTAAAATGGTCCTTTACTCATAACTTAATTATTTAATATATAACATTTTTAAAATATTTTATTTATACTACCATTATTTTCAAAATCAAACTTTTTTTTTAAATTATAATGGGTATGATTGATGAAATTATTTCACTACATGAATTGAAGAAACATTTTATGTTCCTTTGTCTATTTTCACTCTTGTCATATCAGAAACTTTAATTTTCATAACTTTTTTCTCTATCTCCTACCCATTTTTCTTTATCCTACGTTCCTTTTTGAATATTTTCACTGTTTTACTTCTCACATCCAGTGAAAGAACATTCAACAGCTATTTAACAACTTCTTTCTCTATCTTACCCTCAACCCCATGTCTATTATCTCTCCCTTCCCTCATAAAAAACCTTATTTTAAGTTCAATATCTTCCTCTCTTTTTTTAGAAGACGTTTTTTTTTTACCTCCTACTCCACCCCTTTTTTCTGTATAAAATTAAAAAATCTATTCACTGTTCTTAAATTGTTTGGTCTGAAGAGAAGGGTGTTTAATCCCATGAAATAAATTATTACCAATGGATTTCTAAGGTATCCGTTTTCATCATATATATCTGATACCTTGGGCACCTTGAGGCGGTGTAATGGTTAGCAAGCTTGTCTCGCTAGAACAATTACGACCGAGTAGTGAGTTCGATCCTCACTGGGTGCCCCAAACATTCGGCCTTGTACCACATCAAACTACGCTTGGAAAATCTATATATATCTGATACCTAACCAGTAGTCGAATCAAAGACCTGAAACTCTTCTGTACAAAAAAAAAAAAAAAATAGATTGATTAAAAGAATGTTTGGCCCAGAGAAGATGTATTTATGAAGCTACAGCAAATAAAAGAAATGCCTGTTATATAAAAAAAAAAAAAAAAAAACATTCAAAATTTGTCATTAGTTATTCATTATGTAACTTTTTTTTTTTTTTTTTTTGTTCAGATCGAAAGGCTGCCCTCACCTTAAGTCAGATTCTAAGAATTATTACTTTGTTCCTGTCAGACACTTTATCAAGTCAAGATTGAATATTTTTAGGTGTCCTTTCTCAAGGAAAGGAATGCTTAAGGATCCATGCTGTTCTATGAAATAACAAGCCAGTCTTGTATGAGTTCATAACACCTCAATGTTCAATGCAGATGAATCACTGGATAGACAGCTACTTGAGAGAAATTGGTGCAACACAATCTTTCAATTGGATCTGTTACAGATTAGCATAAAATCTCAAAGATATAGCATTGAATTTCTCATTTATAAATTTGATTAAGATGATTCCCAATTTAGTGGGACTTGTTAGTAACCAATTTCATTAACAGATTCAATATGGATTCCTCAAAGTGCCATATTAACAGTGGTACACCCAGTGAGGACCAAAATCACTGCATTACTAATCAAATGAAAGTTACCCAGTACTTATTGGATTAATAGAGCATTCTTTACATTTTTTTTTTTTTTTTACTACTACCAATGCCATCAAAAATAAAGGCTAAAAAAAAAAAATTATCCACCATAGTTGTTTTTGATAATTGGCTTCAGTGAACAGAACATTATTTACTCCATGAACCATTTTGGGCATTTCTTGCACTTCTCATGGCGCCAATATTCTTATATCTGTTGCGTTGCTCTTCAGTTTGTCAAAGACGTTCTTTTATTTGCATTCTCATATTTTCTCTTGTATTAAATTTTGTTTTTAATTTTGAATCCTTTCAGCTCCACATTTTCTCATAGCAGATGACCTGGCATTAGCTTCATCCCTCGTTTCATTGTTGTCCTCTATTTACCCTACCCCTCCTGTCTCATTAATTTTCACCACTGAGCCTAGCATCACCTGGCTTGTGCTCTTATTGCTTCATCGCATTCCTGAGAATATCTCTAGCTACAACCCTCCCCAATGCCATACCTACATCTGATCCGGAGATAGGTGTAATCACTGTCTTCATTTTCATTCTAATCTTTCCTCAAGGGAATTTTCCATTTTATGATGTCCAGGGAACAAAATTCTTTTAAATGCACAAAAGTAACACAAAGGGAATTATTTAAATTTCTTTCTACATTTATTGACCAAATTTGTGCCGAATCTTTGATACAAAACTAAAATCTATTTATATATGATGATAATATTCTAGGTGTAATTACAAGTTAATACTAAATTCACTCAATAGTGATCACTCAATACATATTTAGAGGGAAAAGTGATAAAATAATTTACATAAGATATATAGTGACTGATGCCTTTTGTGCAGCAATGTTAATAAAAGTGTCATGATTTGTTTGAAAGTAATTGTTATTTGTAAACAAATGATTATTACCATTATAGCACTGTAGGTCAGTTTGTCTCATTATGCCCTCCCTCAGATGAGTTGTACTGGTTGGCATTCGCACCAGAAGCTCCAATACAAACATTTCAGAGGATAAAAAAAAAAAAAAAAAAAAAAAAAAAAAAAAGAGAGTTGGATGACATATCCAGTTAACACCATGGTGTTTAGAGTGATCACTAGTGATGGCAACGTTATGCCTCCATCTTCCCACAGAGCCTCAGATGAGATATGGAAGCCTAAATCAAGTGTGACTGCTGGTAAGACCTTATGTCTAGCAACAAGACCCTGCACCAAGCTGTCAGAATTTCTGCAACCAATAGCAATTAAGAGATGGTTCCACAAAACTCAAAACCTCACAATTAGTGGCCTTGCTGCCAAGTGTTGTTTATCGTCATACCCAGGACAAAGAGAACTTCAAAGTATAAAGACAAAAAGATTCTTCATAACACTCCAACTTCAATCTCATCTAACAACCTCTCTCGGTAGATGAATTTGACATGGGAACAGTATTCAATCAAATTTCACATCACATGATTTCCTTGTGTTGGGATAACTTAAAAGTAAACTGTACTTCGTGTGAATTTGGAACTACTTTTCAATGAAGATATTTCTCAAGAGATTAGCCAAGGTCTGCAACATTAAGACTCTAGATTGTGCATTCCAGAAAAGACATTTTGAATGCATAACACACAAAATGAAAGACATCAATGTCATCTAAGCATTTATCATTAAATAAAGAATTTGTAAGAAATAATCATCTATTAAGAAAATATGATACTTATTGATACACAGGAATATATATTCTCTGAAAATGAAAGAAAAAAAAAAAAAAATTAATCTCTTGTTGCTTGATAACTGCTGATAAATTGTTCCAAGCAAAAGACATTTTGAATAGTCAACATTGAAAGACAATTTGCTTCTAAGCATCTATAAAATTGATGATAAAAGCGCTGAAATTGTAAGAAATAATGACATCTATTAAGAAAATATGATACTTACATGATACATTTTGGGCAGGAATATCCACACTCAGTGTTTTAGCCAAAACTGGAAGTGAAAAAAAATTATTTATCACTTGTTGCTTGACAACTGCTGGTAAATCACAGGGGGTTGAAATTTACTTCATGTTCTGACCTTGAAAAGTATTTAACTTAATTGTTGCCCTCCCACAAATATACAGAATTTCTGCAATATTTTCAGAAGTCAGTTCATCTGATTGATGTTCTTATATGGAAGTTTAATGATAAATGTATATGATCCAGGTACGAAGATTTACGTTAACTTTCATTGGCAGTTTTGTCACACTTTTGAATAAGTGTCTAATGATTACCAGTTAAATATAGATAATTTTCATTGATGTCAGATGTAGAGCTGATCTGATGCAATAGTTGGGACTGACACCAGATGGCAGTAAATAACACATTTGAGGTAGGCGAAGGAAATGCATTCAATTTGGTAAGATACTTTTTTTTTAACACTTGAGAAAGCCTCCTTTTTTTTTGGCCAACAGGGAACGATATCAATTTGGTGTTGGGATACTTGACAGAGAGTAGTTTGATTTTCAATGACATAGTATACAGTACCCACTTTACAAATTTTTTAGTTTACCAGAGGAAAGAAAGAAGAACTGATTATATAATGGTTAATTCTGTTAAAGTCACACACAATTAATTGTAATAGGTTTCCCTGTATGGCAATTACAAGGTGGTACTGAAAATGTTTTGGTCAAGATCATAAAAAAATAAGTTCTCATGTCCATTTGGTCAGATGTTGGGAAATGGACTGAGCCGAGAACTTTTCAGCACCCTACTCATACAAGAGAGAAAAGTACAAAAACTATAGAAGAGATTAAATCTTTTTTTTCTTGTAAAATCTGTTCATTTTTACAAAATAAAGAATAAAAAATAATCCATGTTTTAGTAATTTCCAAGTAATATTGTAATTTAATCAAAGACTTCAAAATTTTATATGGGTTTTGGTCATTTATTCAATTTTGTATAAAAGTTGTATAAAAGTTGTTTAATAAATGTTTAAATTTGCCAGGTAATAAAAATAATAATCTATGTATGAACAACTATTTATAGGTTTAGAGATAAATAGTTTCAACTCCCATTCTCCATCCTAAGCTCAAGAAATATGTAGAGAATTAATGAAAAGGTATTTGAAACTTACCAATTCCAAAGGAGAAGCAACCCAGCTGAAGAAAAAAAAAAAAAAAAAAAAAAAAAAAAGATTTTATTTTCCCTTTGCTTAAATTATTATTGCCATAAGTAACAACCAATTTTTTTATCATTAGTTAACAAATTCTATTATTTCATTATGAATTTTATAAAAGTTAATCTTTGAGATCTGCTTGAGTTTGAAGTACATTTTAAAAAGAAATTTAATAATTTAATATATTGGTTTTTTTAACATCTTAAAGAGAATGAAAGAAAGAATCCCCGTCTTACAATCTGCTGTGAGTTTTCTATAAAGATTTAAAAACAGAAAAAGAAAACAAACTTACCACTAACAGTCCCGAGAATAACTTCATTGCTCCTGAAAGGGGAAATATATGTAGATAGAAGATAAGACGAACAAAAATAAGTGTTAGGACTAAATCAAGAGCAGCTTCATTCTTTCATGATATAATTCGCAAAACCAAAGATATTTAAAAACAAATTGCAGAATTGTAAAAAAAAAAAAAAAAAAAAAAAAAAGGTTAAAAATAAAATCAAAAACTAGAAAAACTGACGCAAACAATTCTTGTAAAAAATTCTTTATTCATTGAAATTTTGGCAGACAAATGTCCTTAATGTATATTATTTATAAAAGTAAAAATATCCAAGATTCCCAATAACGAGGATTAGAACTCAAATAAAAGTAGTAGGAAAAAAGCAATAGTAGAAAAAAAAAAAAAAAAAAAAAAACCCCAGATTCCCAATAATGATTAGAACACAAATAAAAGTAGTAGGAAAAAGCAATAGTAAAAAAAAAAAAAACAACCCCAGATTCCCAATAATGATTAGAACTCAAATAAAAGTAGTAGGAAAAGCAATAGAAAAAAAAAAAAAAAAAAAACCCAGATTCCCAATAATGATTAGAACTCAAATAAAAGTAGTAGGAAAAAAATAAAAAAAAAAAAAAAAAAAAAACCCAGATTCCCAATAATGATTAGAACTCAAATAAAAGTAGTAGGAAAAAAAGCAATAATAGAAAAAAAAAAAAAAAAAAAAACCCCAGATTCCCAATAATGATTAGAACTCAAATAAAAGTAGTAGGAAAAAAGCAATAATAGAAAAAAAAAAAAAAAAATTTGATTCCCAATAATGATTAGAACTCAAATAAAAGTAGTAGGAAAAAGCAATAGTAGAAAAAAAAAAAAAAAAAAAAAAAAAAATGAAATACCTTTTTAGTTTACGGTAAATAAACTTTTTCGTCGGTTCTTTTCTCGTCAGGTTCTTAATAGAAATTAACGCTTTTCCTCAGACTAAATAAAAAAAAAAAGAAAGCAAGATTTCGTCTGTTACTTGACCTTAACATTCGACTATGAAACGTTTAAATAAATGGCATACGTGTAGCATGGGTGTGGAACCGAAGCGGGCTTGAAGGATTTTTTTGGTTTCATAATATCTTTGGTGGATTTAATAATTATTCCCACTCAGTCATTAATTTAATTAGAATTGCTGAATTCTTAATTGATGTAGAGAAATTTATTTACTGAAAAAAGTTTGAACAAAGTAGCAACAAATAATTTTTTTTTTTCTTACATTCACTTTCTATTAGCGAGTCTGCTTCTTGATTCTATTTTTATCCAAAGGCAAAATACAAAAGCGACAATTTTTATTATTTTTGCGGGACAATTGGGTAATTTGTTCCGGTTTTCTCCACCTGAAACATGTATGAATTTCTGGGTATTATAAACCTAATGTCTTCAGCCACTATTTTTTTTTTTTCTTAAACCACTGCTCATCTTACGAGTTTTGCTGTTACCATCTATGTTGTTGTCAGAGCTCATATTGCAATTTTTGTTATTACCGCTTTTCTACTGCGGCACTTCTTTCATTTCTATGCTTGGAGATTTTTTGTGGCTTAGGTTATGTGCCAATTCCTTAAGTTTACGAATTTTCTAATGGTGTTCTTTGTCTATGATCTCAACCTGATCGCACAGAAGGCGGCGATCTTCCTTTGGTACTTTTAATAAAGAAAAGAAACAACTTCCCAAAACATGATATTGTCCCAAAGAAACGAGGAGGTTTTTACAGAAAGAGGACAAAAAAAAAAAAAAAAGTTATGGCAAAAATATGAGCTTTTTTCTTTGTTACTTAAAAGTTTTACTTTCGTGCAGCTCTTCCTATAGCCGGTCTTTATTTTGTGTTAGGAAGAAAGACCTGTTTTTCGCCTTCCAGTAGCACACAGCACTAGCATGGCCACTGTGTAATACACTGAAACTGAATGACGAAATACACGAGTGTAACATAAAAGATTTAATAAAGGAAACGACTTACATAATTAAAATAAAAAGATTTATGTCCCAAAACAAATGATTTTTCATATTGTCCCAAAGAAACGAGGATTTTTACAGAACGAGGACAAAAAAAAAAAAAAAAAAAAAAATACCAACTTTATGGCCTTTGATAATCCGCAGATAAGTGAATAGAAATTTACTTTTTTCTTTCGCTAAACCGCGCACATGTTGACCAGTTTACGTGTGTGGATGGCTTTGTGGTGAGGAAGGTAAAGAGACCGTTCCTCAAAAAATGGAGGAAGAAAAACTAAAAAGGACAGAAGGGTTCTCCTCTATAAATGGGACACACTCTCAGGAGATTAACTGTTGTCTCCCTACAGGCGCAAAATTCACCCACCAAGGTGCCGATTTGTCGACGAAAAGGGGCTTAATGTTTGTTCATCTACTCATCCCCCCCACCAATGTCGACGTTTCATTTTTTTTTTTTTTTTGATAAAGGAAAATTTTTCACGTTATAATTAAGACGAAAAGAGATTTAAAAAACAAAAAAACACTAGTCACTATTGTTTAAATTTAGATTCCTAAAAGCGAGGATTAGAACTAAAAAAAAAAAAAAAAGCAATAGTAGAAAAAAAAGAAATACCTTTTTACGGCAAATAAGCTTTTTCGTCGGTACTTTTCTCGTTAGGTTCTTAATAACGCTTTTCTTCAGGCTAAAAGAAAGCAAAATCTTCGTCCAACAAACGCGCAGAGATTTTAGTTCGCATCACTGCCTTCAGCTTTTTAAATACCAGTTACCACCCCTTAACACGTGAGCTTTAGTTTAAATGGCAAACGTAGGCCTAATTACTCCCTCAACGAAATTAATACGCGTTTTTTTTCTTTTTAATTTAAGTAAAGTTTTTACTTATTTTTTTTAAGAAAGTTAACTTTCAAATGTATGAAAATATCGCCAAATAAAAGAATAACCCAGTACTTTCAAATATTGAAAATATCGACAAATAAAAGACTAACAAAGTAATTTTCAAATGTATGAAAATAAGTAGTTTTTACTTAATTTTTTAAGAAGAAAGTTAACTTTCAAATGAAAATATCGACAAATAAAAGAATAAAGTAATTTTCAAATGTATGAAAATAAGTGATAAGTATACTTTTTAAAGAAGAAAGTTAACTTTCAAATATATGAAAATATCGACAATTAAAAGAATAACAAAGTACTTTCAAATATATGAAAATATCGATGAAAATACTTATAAATTATAAATAACAAAAAGAACAAAATAAGTAGGACAGTAAAGCATTTTTTAATATTATATATTAATTGTTGCATTAGGTGGTAAGAATTCAAAGTGTATTATTCCTTGGTGATCCCACCAGATTGAAAGAAGAACCTTTGCCCATGAAGTTCCCTTCTTGGCTGTGGCTGGGGTCCTTCCCCTTTACCAAGCCATTGTCTACGAGTCACAAGTCTATCCAAAAAAGGTGAAACAAGTTGGCGAGAATGGAGAGAAGAGCAGATGTCAACTCAGGATTTGAGGTTGTTTTCAGACTGTTCATGAGGCACCCATTTTCCAAGTTTAGGAACTTTTCTAAGTTGTTGAAGATGACGATGAACAGTTGTATGGTTTGAACTGAGAACCACTGCCAATTCCTCAACTGATAAAGCAGGGTTTTCTTCAAGGGCTGCTTCAAGAAGCTTTTCATCAAACTCAACTGGACGTCTGGTTTGATCTTCATCTTCAAGGGTGAAATCTCCACCGCTGAATTTTGCAAACCATCTTCTGCAAGTTCTTTCATTCACACATTCCTCTCCATAAATTGAGTGAATGTTTCTAGCCACTTCGGCTGCTGAGTTTCCTTTCTTGAACTTATAAAGCATTATGTGCCTTAAATGATTCTTGGTTACTTCCATGTTAGCAGGGTTTTAATCAAACAAAATTTAATTTTATTGTTCTCTGAAATAAAATTTGATCAGTTTAAATGCATCTAAACATAAAAATAATGTTCAGCTCCATTAGACATTATAAAATACTCTTTAACTTTCGTTCATTTTAACCAAAAGTTAATATTCAAACAGAACTTATGGGATGACCTGATACTTATTTTCTCATAGACTGTGGTGGTACTGTGATATCTGCATTACATATAATTCCTTTTTCTATTGTTAATTTGCCTTGATTCTTTATATAGCCTTTCAGCAATTACTCCATTTATTCCTTATTATTCTATCCATAATTCTGTTCAACATTGGATCCTGCCTTGTCCCAAACTTAAACAGATTTGAGGACAATGCATTCATTTCTATCCAATACAAAATCCTATCCTCACAATTTTCACTTGCTTCAATATTTTTACTCTCATAAATTTAAACGAGATAATGCTTCCACATGTGGAATAGTATTTCCTTTGATATATATTATGGCAATATACCATCTTTGGATATTTAATATCCTAGTTACAAAATTTTTTCCACTTGCTTTTCCTATGTACATACTGTCTGAAAATAATTCCTTTTTTATATATAAAACACCATTTCCCAAAGGCCAGAAACTTATTTTTTCTATTTTCATGCAATATCTGCATACAATTAAGCTTTTAGTCACACTGTAAATCTCTTTAGAGGCATTAAATTTTTGAATTAATTTCAAGTGTTGTAAGAACTCCAAACATTCTTCTAGATTCATATGATGAGCTTGAAGCCACTCTAGAATTTTATGCTCATACGAGATGTCAAACATTCCTTCAATCAGTCTGAGCACAATTAGCTCATCTTCAATAGATATTTGTTCTGAACGTATTCTTTCACTTTCAATCGCTGTAAATATTGCAGAATAGTTTTGTCTGAACTGTCTACTTTTCAAAAAGTTAGTTCTTTCCATTATGACCAATCCTTTTTTGTAGTTGAAGACATGCAATTGCATTCAAAATATTTAAATTTCAGTATTAAATAACCTACAGAGGTGTTGATATGCCGTTAACCAATCAACCAATTATATGAATCTTCTGATGACTCATAACTCTTCAATTAATGATTGAATAAGCTCATGGTGAGTTCTACAACAAAGTATCTGTAGAAATTCCCCCATTGCATCGTTAAATATTTGAGCTTAACTTTAACAAAATATTGCAATAACAATCATAAATTTGAATGCTGGTTGTTATTTTAAGAAGTAATGGGGTACAAATGAAAATTTGAAACTTTACTTTTCCATTTCATTGAAACAGACGTTAAACACTTTTATTTTTCCTTCTTTCATTTTCTCAATGAAACCATCTAGCATCTCTGATGCTTTGTTTTTCTATAAAATTGTCATATAGGAAGAAAATGAGTAACTGCCAACAGTGAGGTTCGAGTGTGACACTCTGGACTTATGAATATATGTTTTCTGCCAGGTGTATGAATAGCGGTGTCAGGCTACTGACTGAAGGATTATCAAGTGACTACTGAGTGGAACTATCCAGTTGAATTAGTATGGATTATTGCACGTTGATGATTTGGGTTTTGTTTTAGGATTTACTGGATGTTAAGCCAAGCTGCTCTACTAACAAGGTATTCACTGAAATTGTTAATTATCTTTGGTTGACTTTTATATCTGTTCTTCTTAAGTATTTATTTGCAGTTGTAATTAAATACTGTTTTATCTTAATATTGAAGTCTTCAGTTATACTTAATTATTAATGGCCATCATATGTCACAAAAGAAATCAAAACGGAATAGTCCATTATTTATGATGTATTGGCAGGAGATGTTAAACACTATTTTTCCTTTCTTTCATTCATTCATTTTTTCCCTGAAACCAAGTACTGTCTCTGATATGTCTTTTCCATGTAATCAAAATGGGATAGTTCATTATTTATGAGGTATTGGCAGGGCGTAGCGGTTGTGCAAACTAAGGGAGGGACACAGAATTATAATAAGACATTTGTGAACTATAGAACAAGAAAAATTAAACACATAACAACAAAAGAGAGAGTATGCAGTAATGGCAGTGTGAAGAGAAAACCAATCCTTTTGACGCAGCTTTTTTTCTTAGTATGTTTGTTAAACTTTGCTGAATTTTCTTTGTCCTTAGTCTTCTTATTTTGGCAGTGATTTGGATAGTGATTCAAGACAACACATAGATAGTGCAAAAGGCAGTGAAAACAATGATTGTTTTGAAGAAACTGACAAGATATTTCAGTCATATGATGTCACACAAAAATATACCGGAATTCCATGGGGGTTGATTCCATAAGAATTTGTGAGAAACCCAAATCTCAAAACAGAAATTCAATATATAAATCAGGTAAATATTTATTTCACATTTTATGGAAACAATAAATTGAACATTCAAACATAAATAAATAATAATAAAATGGTGGTAAGTACATTATCACAGATTCTTTGAAAAATTCCTGATAAGAATATGCCCCAAAATTAATACTGGAATTTTTCAAATATAATTTTTCCCCTTAGGAATTTATTATTAAAAAGTAACACTCATTTGAATCAGGTAAGATGGAAAAAAAAATGCTTTTGTGGAATCATTGAATCTTTAAAAATAATTATAAATTAAATTTTTTAAAAAATGACATTTGGTTAACAATTAGAATTTTATTTTCATTTTTATATTTAAACTGACTGCAATCAATGGAATAAACATTTATTTACAATATATGGCATTACATTTGTACCTGCAAAAAAATGATCTGTCAAAAAGACAGTGTTTTTTGTCACTCCTATTACTGTATACTCCCTTGGGAATATTTGTTGCTTTAAAAAAGTTATTTTTAAGAATTTTAATAAAATCCAAACATATGAAACTGGATTTATGCATTGTCTGCTTTATTGAGAATTGGTAACAAAAGAATTAAAATATTTTTAGATTTTTTATTTACAAGAATAATTTTATATTTACAAGTTTATAAAAAATATGTGAACTAACTAATATGTTATTTACCATATAAAGAAATAATTATGAAAACAATGTCTAAAGAAGAGAAGAAGAAAATTTAAGTAAATACAATTACAAGTCTTTAATTATACATTCTGAAAAATGTATTTTCCATGAATTTCTTTCAATTGTTCTTACAACATAAATTTCCTAAAACAGATCGCAAGTATCTGGATTTATACTTTACTTCAGAATTGACAAGAAAAATGTTAAATACTATTTATTAGACTGTTTAATTACAAGAATAGTTTTTAATGCTTTTGTTAATTCTGGAGGAAAAAAGAGATTGCATAAATCCAGTTTCATATGCTTGAGTTTTATTAAAATTCTAAAGATTGCTTTTTAAAACAATAGAAATTGTTGATGAAGCCTACAGTAATAGCGGTGTCAAGGGAAAAGAAAACTATGCAATAATAGTGGCGTCAAGGGAAAAGAAAAGTCTGCAGTAATAGCGGCGTCAAGGGGAAAAAAAAAGTCTGCAGTAATAGCGGCGTCAAGGGAAAAGAAAAGTCTGCAATAATAGCGGTGTCAAGGAAAAAGAAAAAAGTTCTTTTGACACTGTTTTTTGCAGGAATTAATGTTAAAATTAGCCACTTAAACATTCCCGATCTTGTGCTATTTGATATACCTCTCCTGTTATTTTGAAGATAAAACTAATTTACTATGTTTAAAATTAGTGGAAAAATATTGACAAAAATGTTAAGATAACAATAGCAGATAAAGAACGTTAATGGGTGCAATATCAAACTTTTTCTAGGATGAGAGTGTAGTATCTGTACACACTGTTTTGGATCAAAACCCTTCCCCAGCTTCCTGCCATGATAAGTGTGTAGTATCTGAGCACTGTCTTGGATCTGAGCCGTTCTTCCTGAAGGGTTTTATCATATATTTTATAATAACGTAATTAACCCATTACGACATAAAATTTCCTTAAAATTTTACCTCTTTTGGCTTAATCTGTCTTACTGGCTTTATTAGCTTGCTTGTGGTGAAACAATTTAAAAAGGAAAAAAGAAAAACCTCCCCAAAGATTTCGATGTCATGCGCTATTAGGTTAAATAATTTCAGCATCCTATTTTAGTAGGAGGTTAATTAAACCAAAGTAGGTATAAAACTTATTAATTAATAATTCCAGAGGCTGGCCCCTAATTTTTGGCCTATAATTTGCATATACATAATTTATTATGTATTTATATACTGAGTCGGCAAAATGATTGTTTGGATTATTAAGTAAATATCCTACTTTATAAAGTGAACAAAGAATTTAAATCAACAAATTTTTTTGTAAAATCAAACCATCTTACCAAAATCTGTTCTGAATCAAAAAATAAAAAATGCAATAAAACTAAGACATTATTTAATTAGAGAAGCTTTTAATTGCTTTTATGAATAATATATATTAAAGACAATATTGTCTGAAGAACAACATTTTTTTTAAAGATCTGTTTTCATTTTTTACAATTTTCAATTGAATAATTCATAAAGATTTTAAATCTTTTAAAATTCAGTTTCTGTGTGATAACTTAGTAAATATTGTTATTAAGTAAAACTATATTTACTAATCATATATTGTAAAGCTTATTGCAATCTGACAACCGCAATATTTTAAAAAAGAATTTTGATTTGTTTTTGTATGTGTGATATATGTGTAGAATTTCTAAGTATGGATGTTCGAACCTATAACATTATTATTAAAAAGGTCACGTGTTTTAAGTTATAAACTTTGTCTGCTTCACCATACTTAACTATGAACACATTTGGTGGTCATTCAGCTGTCAAATTGACTAACATGTCAGAAAAACATCACCACATAATTAAGAAATGCTTGTATACAACATTTTATGCTATAAGTAGGTAATATTTGTTTTAAATCAGATTAATTTAACTTTAAATTTGTTAATTTTCTATAAATACAGTTTCAGAAATATATATATATATATTTCATTTTTGCAAGATTTTTAAAACTGAGAATTAACTTTTGTTTACAAATGTGTCAAAAATGGGCATTTTCATTGATTTTACTAAAAAAAAAAGAAACAAAAAACGATTCTGATCGATATAATTTCTGTTTGAAGTAAACCACAGAGTATTTTGCTTACTGAAAATAGTAAATTTTAAATCCTTTAGCTTTCAATTAAAGCTAAAATGAAAGCTTCAAGAAAGCTATTTCATTTTAAAAAATTAATTTTAAACCTTACATATACTGAATTAGTGGAGGTAGCTACTTTTGGCCAACCTTGATACTTTGCAATATTTCCCCAGCTTGAGAAAGTCATTACTGCATGAGATACACAGAACTCAACCATTCCATCTTGTCGAGGCTCAACGACAACATATTTTATGATGTAATATTATTCAAATTCTTTAAATGATGTACTATTATGTATTATTAATTTTCAACTAATATTTCTTTCATCTTATTTCTCTTGCTTTTACACCAAGTAGTAATAGTCTTTAGTTGTCTATATTTTGTTTTAGATGAAGCCTTGTTGATTATTATTAATTTTTAACTATCATTTCTTTCATCTCAATTTCTGTAACTTTTTATTGTAACTGTTAGGTCATCATTCCACAATCACTAGAAGCCAATGAGATGACAGAAATACTTGTCAAAAATTAATAATAATGGGAAATGATTTCATTCATTAAATTTTTTCTTCGGGATAAAAAAAAAAAAAAAACAAACTTTATCCCAAAGTGTATTCTGATAGGATTCTTTCATAAAAGATAAAGACATTTTATCTTCTTAATTACAGTAGAAGGCACGTGAGATAACATCAGAAAAAACAGGAAGTGCTTTGGAATCAACTTCATTTTGTATAAGCAAAATAAAATCTGAAGAAATCATTGCAATTAAAGCTAAAAAAATAACAAAAACAAACAAAAAAAAAGACAAAAGAAAAATAATCAAAATAAATTCATAAACAAATATAATGACATAACTATTTTGTAAAAATCTGTTTTTGTTTTTTTTTGCTCTTAATATTTTAATAATAGGAGGGGGAAATTGAAATCTTCTCAGCTCTGGTTACTTCCCCAAATCTGACCAAACATCAAATCTTTGGGGCCATTTTGGGATACAGACACACACTATATATATTTTCTGATATAACATTGCTTTATTTTAAATACTTTTCAAAGAACTTTTCAATACACATAAAAATAACACTTTCGATTTATTTACCTATCAACAGCCAGTTTCACATTTTGTGATTTTTCAAAATTGTTTTTGAAAACATGAAAAGAACAGTAGAACTTGAGGGGCATTCAAAATAAACAGACATTCATTTTAAAAAGCCACTAAGCAGGAAATGGGCTGTTAATAGGTAAAGAAATCAAAAATATTATTTTTATGTGTGTTATATATATATATATATATATATATAAAATCAATACAACTTAACAAATGTAGTGCAGGAATATAATCTATAATCATTGCAATAAACTTTCTAAATTTAATATTAATTTTATATTCATATTTATTTTTGGAAATGAATCAGTTGTAAAAAAGAAATGGCAAAAAATACAATAACTTTGGAAATTACTGTATTTGACAGCATATAAGGCACACTTTTTTTTACGAAAAATATCTTTTAAAATTCCCCTGTATCATATATGCCATATGTAGATTTAAAATTTGCAATAGTCAGCCGAAATTAGCTGCCTGACAACTCTTATTAGCTTAGAGTAACTTTCATATACCTATTGTCATTATTTAAAAGGCTATTATGCAGATGAAAAGTGTTATCAATGATAATATTAATTTCATCACAGTTAATATTAGTACTTTGTTTCACTAAAATTATATGCAATAAATTCAAATTATATATTTGTAAAATATATTTGTTTCATTAATATTTTTTTTGCGACTGCATTGGTATAAATAAAATCAGATTTTTTTTTATCCTAATTATTCCACTAAGACGTTTACAAGATGCAGGTTGTACAAATCATATAAAGGAAACGTTTTTGACTGAATTTTAATGGTAACTCTAGTATTTTGCTCACTTGTAATAATTGCTTCATTTTTTTTATTTTGTTTTCTTACCTTTGGATATAATAAAGTTCTTTTTTTCCTATTATTTTTTGTTTAATTCTAATCATGGCTTGTTTAACCCAAATAATACCTAATAAATATAGTCTAGGCTGTACCATCTAATAATTTTACTAATTACTAATTTTTTCTTGATTTGCCCTGCTGTAATTTGAGTGCATCTTATATACCGTCAAATACAGTATTCAAAATTTGGAATTTCTGTCTGAATTTCTGAGATGAATTACCATAATTTACACTATTTATATTTGGACTATCGTCCTCATCTTTGTTGTTGTAGATAAGACAACATTTCAGCTATTGTACCCTCAGGTATAAATTGATCTGGGTAACCTACAGGGAATTTAAAACTGAACCATTTATTTAATCTACAGGGGCAGACTGTTCTTGTCCCAATCTCCATGTCTAGGGATATTGGCTAGTTTTTATTTTTCGTACTGCTCAGTTATTGCTTGCCAGTTTCCTCTGTGAGTTCAAGTACACACTGCCTGACCTGGGATTGAACTCACAACCACTATATAGATTAAATAAAGTGTTCAATTAACCCTGTAGGTTATATAGTGTAAATAAAATTTGAAAGTTTAAGATCTTTAAATTTTGGAGATTGTGTAAAAGCACGATCCAATGATGATTTTTAAAACTACTTTTTTTTTTTCTTTTTTTTTTTTAGGAAAAAAAATAAAGAAAGAAAAACATTTTTTATTTTTTTTAATGTCACCTGAATTTACTTTGTCAGTAACTACATTTCTAATTTTACATTTCCTTATTATTCAGTAAAATCTCTAGAAATTGGTAATAGTTTTCATTTTGGGTAGAGTAAAGGATAGCGGCTCGGATTGAGGAATCAGAGAACCGAGTTCGAATTCCAGTCGAGTTCATTGCATTCACTAATACTCTTGGGAAATGTATGAGTCCAACTCACCTCCCCCTAACTATGGGTGAATAGTAGGATAGATTGGGTTCTATAGCCTTGGATGGCAACTGGTCTAGGAGAAGGAAAAACTCTGAATTCAAAACTGTATGTAGCCCTGGCTAAGCACATACTATACAGTAAGGAAAAGGATTGTTCACGTTGACTCGATGATCCCGACTACGGTCGATTTTATTTTTTTAGTAGATTTATTTGTAAGGAACAAATTATTTAAATCAGTCATTGAAAAGAAAGAAAAAAATTTAAAAATTTGAAAAAGAAAAAAAAAAAAAAAAAAAGATTCCCACTTCAATCAAAAGATCAAATGTATAAAGAAAAAAAAAACCCCAAAAAAACCCAGAATTTTTTGCCAACAAAAACACATTGAAGAGTCATGAATCTCAGCAGTGGCAGCAACAAAAAAAAAAAAAAAAGGGTGGGGAAAAAAAATGAAAAATGGTATCCCAGATGTTTATGCAATACAGCACAAATCATCTATTGATGTCTTCAAATCTCCCTCCAGTACCTGCTTGAGTACAGACTTGGCAATATAACTGGTTGTACCTTGCCTCACATTTGCTTGCGTGCTGATAAACATATGCATTGTTACTTTTTCTTTTTCCACAATGCCTTCTTTCAACTTGTCATCTTTGAATTGGGCAAAAGCATCATCCAAAATCTGAATTCAAAACAAAACAAAAAAATAAGCAAAAATTCAAAGAAGCAGAATCAGTGGTTAAATGGGGCAAGGAATGGATTGTAAATTCTAATGCCTCCAAAACAAAGCTGTTCTCATTTTATCACCACAGAGAACCTTTTCTGTCTGCCATCAGCATGGCTGAATGCTAAGCTCCACTTTGCACCTTCTTGGACTCATATCTTCCACTGACATGAAGTTGAGTGATTAGATTGAATCAATTGCTAGGTCTGATGCTAGGAAAGTTGGTTCACTGTGTTGTGTCAGATAATCTTTCTTGTCAGAATCCATCTTGCACATTTATAAATCTACCATTCATCCGTACATTGAATATTGCTGGTCCGGTGCTCCTGCTGCATATCTCGAGATTCTTGATGAAATTCAAAAAAGGGTCTGTAATGTTATCGGTCCTGACCTGGCATCTCAACTTTAGTCATTTTATCACTGATGTGACATAGCTTCCCTCTTTCGTGTCTTGACTGCACAAATTTAATGAATTGGGTTGTTTTATGGGTGTAAGAATTGTAGATTATAAGGATATGTAACATAGAGATGATAGTTTTGATAGTAGACTTGAAGAGGTTAAGAATTTGTAGTCATCACGGAGACATTCTCTTGGGCATCTATTTCACAAAATAGTAGTCTTTAGAAAAAAAGCTCTGTTTGTTCAAATGGAAATTACTTCTTACCAATAAAATATGAAGGGAATAAGTATGCTTCACACTCTTCTCATGACTGGTCTTTGTTGTAAAGGTCTGAACTGGTGGAACAAGGGAATGAAGCACATCAGAACATTTCCCATGGAAATAAGGATAGTGTAGCAATAGGCTGCATCCGTGGGAAAGTAGAAGTTGTATGGTGGAAAATAATAGTTCCAGTTTACCCTATAGTCAAAAAGGTAGGCATGGATCTGGTTTGTGCTACAGTCGAAAAGGTAGACACGGATCCGATTTTGCACTACAGTCGAAAATGTAGGCATAGATCCAACTTGCACTACAGTCAAAAAGGTAGGCATGGATCCAGTTTGCGCTACAGTCGAAAATGTAGGCATAGATCCAGTTTGCGCTACAGTCAAAAAGGTAGGCATGGATCCAGTTTGCATTACAGTTGAAAAGGTAGGCATGGATCTGGTTTGTGCTACCATCCAAAAAGGTAGGCATGGACCTGGTTTGTATTACCATCTAAAAAGTTAGGCATGGATCTGGTTTGTGTTACCGTCAAAAAGGTAGGCATGGATCAGTTTACAGCAGAGTCAAAAAGACTCAAAATATACATAAGTTCGATCTACACTTTAGTTGGACAGCTTCAATTTCTAATAAACAAGAAAAAGTATTACTTACCTTATCCATGTTTACTGCTTGTGGAAAATGTAGCTCAGGATTTCGGTCAAGAATCGTAGCAACAACCATAAAGGACTAAATGAATGGTAGAAAAAAAAAAAAAGACTTGGTGTAAAGTAGAACCATTCAAAATAATTTCTTACAAAATTTATTCAAATCTATAAATAGCCTTAATTGAAAGATTTAATGAAGTGTAAACACATATTTATGGTTTTAAAAAAGTCAACAAATTTAAGAGAAAAAAAAAGTCAACAAATTTAAGAGAAAAAAAAAGTCAAAAAAAAAAAAAAGTCAACAAATTTAAGAGAAAAAAAAAATTTAAGAGAAAAAAAAAGTCAAATTTAAGAGAAAAAAAGTCAACAAATTTAAGAGGAAAAAGTCAACAAATTTAAGAGAAAAAAAAAGTCAACAAATTTAAGAGAAAAAAAAAGTCAACAAATTTAAGAGAAAAAAAAAAGTCAACAAATTTAAGAGAAAAGAACAAATTTAAGAGAAAAGTCAACAAATTTAAGAGAAAAGTCTACAAATTTAAGAGAAAAGTCTACAAATTTAAGAGAAAAGAAAAAGTCTACAAATTTAAGTGAAAATGTTAATATATTTTAAAAATATCTGCAAAATAAAAAAGTTCACAAAATAAAAAAACATATCTACAAATTTCTCTAAAACCATAATTTGTTTGTAAGAGTTTAGTCACTAGTTATTATGTGACAGAATAAGTTTTACTTAAACTGTTGGCTGAAGTAAATTTTAACCATAATATTTTTGAAGGTACCTAGAAGAACTGGAAAATATCTATACCTGGTTAAAATATTACATGGACTAAATCTAAGAGTGAAAACTAAAGTCATAAAATAGTGGAAAAAAAAAACTAAGACATGATTTACTAATATTTACATAACTGTCATATTTTACTGAAATATTTTAATTAAAATTACAGAATATCAGATAAATTATTTTTTCTTTGTCTTTAAATTTTTTTTTTTTTTTTTTTACTAATAACAGGTAAAGTTTCACTGATTAATCTGAAATGAAACATTTTAAATTCAAAACTTTTTAGTCTATTATAAATGATCAAAAAATCTCCATAAGACACAAACCTCGACCATTATTTGCCGATAAGCAGGATCTACAATACGGCTGAGCATTTTCTCAACCAAAAGTGAGAAATTCATCTCATACATTGTCATATCAGAGAGAGTTGGTTGCTGGAAAAAAAGCAAAATAACATTCTATGAACAAGAGAGAAATCAATAGTTGCGGTCAGTTTGTATTAAAAGTTAAAATTTCATATCAGTTGTATGCCACAATAAGATTAATAAAGAAAAGAAAATAAGAAAGCAGGAAGTTAATAAGAGAATGGTGTCATTTAGAATCTAACCAAGAAATAAATATAATTTAACTGACCTTTGGAAATCATTCCAAAAGACACAGGAATTGATTAATGCATTTAGACAGAGAGAAAGAAACATTAAAATTTGAATAAACATCCAGAAAGTATATATATATATATATATATATATATAAAAAAGAGTTGGTTGGTTTGACAATTTATGTTTCGGTATCAGTTTCCGGTTTTGTTTTCCTTCATACCGCAGTTTTCGGTTTGGTTTTTAATTTAATATTTTTGCTTTCTAAGGAAGCCATTCATTTTCTTGTGTAATGATAGCATTTTCAGTCGATATCTGATTTCATTTAAGATTGATAATACTTAATCTGTTCAACTAGCAATATCTCGTGTATTTCTAGTCCAATCTTAAAAATATTCATATGGCTGGAAAGAAAACAATATAATCTTTCTAAATATGTAATTTTTATGCGTTTTTATTCATTGAATTATTTTTTACAAGTTAAAATGGTATAGCTTCGACCAGCTGAAAATATGAAATGATTTTTTTTTTTTTTAGACTAAATTTTACACATTATTTTGTTTTGCAAAATCAAAGTGACCAATCTTTATCAATATTCTTGAAATTGTATACTCAATTAGAAGACAACTTAAACTACAACCAGGAAGATGTTCATTTCTTCTCTGACCCGAGGAAGCGAATTCCTTCAAAAATTATAAAGTAAGCAAAAAAAAAAAAAAAAAAAGGCAATTCTTTTCTGGTACGTCAGTCAACTATTATTGGTTGTAAATAAATTTCTTCTAAACAAGGAAAATCAATGAATTATTTTTCCCCTGTATAAATTTGTTTTTATCTAGTGAATACACCTAAAATTAAATATTAAAATAATTAAAAGGTTTTAATTTCATTTTTAGAATGTGTATATTTCCAAATCTGCAAGTATCACCTGTTCGTTTTTAGATACACATTTTAAAACTGAAATTAAAAAAATATTTTAATCATTTTAATATAATCTTAAGTGCATTATTCGCCAGATAAATCATAAACATATTTGTAAAATTAAAATGAATTATTTTTCCTTGTTTAGAAGAATTTTATAGGCAGAACAGTAACAAACACCCACCGACCACTGGTGGCTAAAAAAAAGAATAATTTTTAGTTTGTGTTTAAAAAAATGACTTGCAGTTTTGGTTTCAATTTCTTGATATAAATAGCTTTGAGAATTTTTAGTTTGTGTTTATTCTTTCAGCGGAAAAGTATGGAGGTATTTTTGATGAGGATTTTTCTGA
The DNA here is from genome assembly GCA_903632075.3 of Acanthosepion pharaonis. Taxonomy (NCBI): domain Eukaryota; kingdom Metazoa; phylum Mollusca; class Cephalopoda; order Sepiida; family Sepiidae; genus Acanthosepion; species Acanthosepion pharaonis. Next base: position 661,315 of record CAHIKZ030000903.1, on the reverse strand, counting down.
ATTGTGAGTGTGGACAGGTATGTTGTTGTAGATGTTTAGAAATATTGGATGTGTTATTCAGCATTATTCTACATAAAAGCGTTGATGTTGTGTGTCCAACATAGATATTATTTTTGTCATTTGAGATACAATCTCCCAAAGGGCATTTAAATTTGTAAACAATGTTGGTTTTCTGCAACATGCAATATATATGTATATGTAATTCCTATTTTTGCTAAGTGTACTTTTGAGTAGTAAACTTTCAATTTCATTACTTACCTACAAGTTTGTCTTCCTTATTTATTTCCCTCTGTTATCTTGAAAACATGAGATACAACAATAAATCTGTTGAGTGTGAAAATTTCTAAGCCATCTTTTCTCATTATGTTCCCAGTTTTTGTTTTCTCTAAAACTTTGTCATTGCTCACATGTTCAGTCCATGTTATTCTCAGCATCCTTCTGTAAAACTACATTTCTGTTGCTTCAAGTCACTTCTTCATCTGTGCAGAGATTGTCTAGCATTCACTGCCGTATAGGAGGTGTAGGGAAAAATGATGATGAGAGGGGGTCAAAAAGTGCAGTGCAGTGCTCGCTGGCAGGCCAGCTAGTTTTTTTCTTCTTCTTCGGTCACCTCAAGGAAATGGATTGCGTGACTCCCTTTCTCAGCTATTACACTGGGCAGTTGTGAAACAGACACCAGCTCAGCCACACCTACTTCGGCTTCCTCTTTGTCCGTCTGTCAATCCATATGTCCAGTTCTATTGCACACTGTCCACCGAATGACTTCGGTTCTGTCGTGCTGCTGGCACCCCACTTTTTATGCTATTCCAATATGGCCAAAATTTGCATGTGTGCAAATATCTTCTTATTGTGGACAAGATAGGCATGCATAAATTGCGTCTTCAATAGCGGCCATATTTCTTTTTGTCATCACTCTGCAGGCAAGACATGTTCGCGCTCGTTTCGAATTCTGAGGTAAGTCATGTCTTTCGCCACAGGAGGACCAATATTATATAATCTTTCATTGTTTCTAACTAAATTTTCCTGTTTCTAAATATTTTGCTTAAATTTTGGAAGGCATCTTTTGCTATTCAAATATATCTTTGGATTCTGGTATCACATTTTCTGTTCTCTTAAAACAATTCTTAGATATTTAAATTTTCGTAATTGCATGATTTTTGGCGTCTCCAATTCGCATGTCAGGCTGTTCCTTTTACTGACAATCATATATTCTACCTTCTTACAATTGATGTTTAGTCCTTTCTTCTTGCTTTCCTTTGCTATCTTCTTCAGTAGTGTCTGTAGCTTACTGTCTGTGCCTGCTATCAACACTGTGTCATCTGCATATCTAATGGTAAGATTGTGGCGGCCAATAATGAATCCTGGCAGAACTTCTAATTCTCAGAAAACTTCCTCACTGTAAAGGTTGAGTAAGTGCCTCAAATCTCTTCTTTGTTTGTGAGGAGATTATCCAGCATTCACTGGAGAACTGATATTGCATAAAAATTCAGTACTCTTTTCTTTATCTGTCTATATTTCTGAGATGAAGCATTGTAATTATTTACATTGTTCGGACTGTTGTCTTCATCTTTATTACCATATTCCCGACATTTCAGCCGTTGTATGATCTGGTCTTCTTCAGGATCTGTCTATATTTCCGAGATGAGGCATTGTAATTATTTACATTATTTACATTGTTCGGACTGTTGTCTTCATCTTTATTGTCAAAGTGACTTGACCCAAAGAGTTGCGAGTTCAATACTTGGCTATGACAGTGGTGAACAAAAACTTGGAGGGTTGAATTAAAGGGAGATAACTGAGACACCTGGAAGAGGCATGGCACGTGGAACTAGAACAATCTACCCCGGTAGACTAAATAAAGGGTTCAATTTTAAATTCTAATCACCTGAAGAAGGCTGGAGCATATAACAGCCGAAATGTTGTGAACATGACAATAAAGATGAGGACCACAGTCCAAACAGTGTAAATAATTACTCTTTTCTTTGTTTCTAATGAAACTTTCCCACAAAGTGCTGTAGAATGCACAATCAAGTTGGTTTGCAATTTGGGCTTGCAGACCAACTTATTCTATCATGATAGATACTCAAGAATATATATATATAATTAGAAAGAAAACTGAAAGAGAAATTTCTTACTTGGGGAAGAAGATATCCAACGACTTTAACTCCACCTGGGGTTTTCTCAAGAATGTTCCAAACTTGATCGTAGAAATTCTTTGGTACTCTGTTCAAGGCACCATCAATCTGTCTTCTCATCAAAGGATTACTAAATTGAAAAAAAAAAAAAAAAAAAAAAAAAATTAACAGAAATAAAATTTCAAAGACAGGCATAGTTTATTATTAATATTAGGGATTTGTTGTGAAGCAGAAAAGAAAAGAAAATCACGTAAAAAAAAAAAAAAAAAAAAAATTACCGAAATCACAGTAACGAAAACTTAGGAATCTAAAATTTCAGGACTGTAGGTCCAGATTGTTATAGTGGAACACACCTATTCTATAGTTAATAGACTCTTCCACCTATAATAAGTAGCAGTTGCAACGTCGCTCAGGGAGTTGGCTAGTCAGTCAATCAGTCAATCCATTAGTCGGATACTAAAGTATCAGCGACCACCACTAGATTTCTCTGCGTTATACCTATTATATCAAGTTCCTAATGTTTTGTACGTTGAACCTGTTTTAGGACCGACTTAGTACAAATACAAGCCACCACTGTGAAAATCACTCCATAACACAGATCCAGGCCAGAATGTTTTTAATTTGCTCACGGAGTTGGCCTGATATGTTGGGCTACTGCCTCTAGGAGCAAAGTTGAAAAAGTGTGACACAGTGACATTTGCATTTACACAAAACATTTTAAAAAAATGTTTTAAATTTTCAGCACCCTCTCTCCTTTATGTGCATATGCAATTGCATCAGCATAAACCTCACTTTAGTCTGAGTGTGATGAAATGTGTCACATTTCCACTATCATAATTTCCTACATTATATATATATATATATATATGAATAAATAATCGACCCTCCCGTCGAGATTCGACATGTGAGGGTCAAGCAGATCAGTTTCCAGGAAACCGACAACCCGACACCGGCACATGAGATTTGATTATAGTGGTGAAGGCCTCGTGCAGGACTATCCACACTTTTTGAAGGGACGAATAGAGAGACCTGGTGCACCGAATGCCACAAGGTTTCCAAACGACCCGCCACAGGTTTTGAATTCAGAGTTGTCCTTCTCCTACACCAGTTGCCATCCAAGGCTATAGAACCCAGTCTGTCCTGCTATTTTATGCATAGCTGGAGGGAGAGGATTCATACCTTTCCCAAGGGTATTAGCACGTAAGTGAATGTAATGGTTTTGACTGGAATTCGAACTCGGCTCTGCGATTCCTCAATTCAAGCCGCTATCCATTATTCCACTGTGTCTTCTATATATATATATATATATATATATATATATATATATATATATATATATATATATATATATATATATATATATATATATATATATATATATATATATATATATATATATATATATATATATATATATATATATATATATATATATATATATATATATATACATATATATATATATATATATATACATATATATATACATACATACATACATACATAGGTGCATACACATACATGTGTATTTTTGAATAAAAATTCCAAGAGGATAGAATCCAGGTAGAACTCAATGTCCAGGACAGAGTAAGGATATAATAAAAGGCTTAAACACTAATATTCCATGGTCATAATTTATTCCATTGGTAAATAATCCAAATTCCAATTCATATATATATATATATATATATATATATATATATATATATATATATATATATATATATATACACACGCATGCACGCACATACATACATAAATACATACAGTTGATATATAATCCAAGTGAATCCTAATAATATAAAATATTAAAACTGATCTGCCATAAAGAGAGCTCAATATATATATTCAACAGAGCATATAAATTACACATAATAGGAATTAAAGAAACCAGATCTAAAGTAAATTTTAAAAACATGGCAGAAGAAAAGAAGTGAAGAAAAAAGGTAAAAAAGGAAAAAGTAAAGAAATAGTCAAAAGACAGAATAGGAATAGGGAGAAAGGGATTTTTTCTGTTTTTTTTTCCCCCTCTTTTTCTTCTGCCTTGTTTTTAAAAGTTTCTTTTCATTTTATTACTTTGATTGGTTTGAAAATTCTTTTCAGTAAATCTTAATTCGTAAGGTGAAATTATCATAACTATTGAGTAATTTTAATTCCTATTGTATGTAATATTTCTTGAGTGCGATCTTCAGGCCATAATCTTAATGACCTGAAGATTGTGTTCAAGCATGAAACAGACAGTTGCCACTCATAAATATAGCATGCCTTAAAACTGGACATTGATGTTTTGAAACTAACCTATTTTCCATTAAATTTCAGACAGATTCAGCACTGTGTTGCTGAAGGAGAATTTTCTAAAAGTTTCAAGAATTTTTAGAAAATTCTAGCAGCAGAGATGGCAGTATAAATACAGAAAACACAAGCGTCATAAGAATATTTGCTAGGCCACAAAAATACCCTGAGCTGACTAAGCATAGAAATGAATACAATATGGGAACCAGTAATAAGGAGTGCCAAATAAAAGCAATAATACCAATGAAAATTGCAATATGAGCTCTGGTAAAAAAATATTGCTGAAGACATTAGGTTTATAATACCCAGAAATTCATACACAGATGTCCTCAAGGACACATGGCACAGTGGATAATGGCATTACTTAGAAAGAGTTTGAGTTCAATACCTGGTTAAGGCAGTGGAGAACTTGGAGAGGGGAATTAAACATAACTGATAACTGACATCCATTAGACATGGTACGTGAAACTAGAAAAGTCGCCAGTTCGACATTCCAACCACCTGAAGAAGGCCAGAATGTACAACGGCCGAAACATTGTGATAAATATGGCAACAAATAAGTCCGAATAATGCAAAAATACCTCATCTCAGAAATATAGACAGATACTCAACAGTTCAGTTTACTTCTAGCTGTGTACATGCAGACAAATTGTCATTAATAGATGTCAAATTGTCACTGATAGATATCAAATTGTTATTGATAGATATCAAATTGTCATTGATAGGTGTATTCATCACAGCATCAAGAGATTGTAAGCATGTAGTAAATTTATTGAGACAAGAATGAAAAAGTATTCTGTGGCAATATTCAGCTAAAGTGTGTGAGGCCTACAAGACATATTTTGGTATGCCTGTTTGAGATCATTTCATCTGCAAATTCAACAAAAGAACTCTAGAACAATGATTCCGTATGTGGGGCACATACATGTGTAAGATATGCACCCTTCGGCTCACTATACCAACATGGGCTCAAATTTCATTTTGTATTATTATTTCATGATTAAAATGATACAAGTATGTGTATTAACTTGACCCCCCACTGAGTCAGGTTGTGACACAAGGTCAGTTTTTAACATGGGGACCCGAATGTTTTCACTCGGGCCTCTGGTCCAAGCTGGTCTTAGCTTGTCCAAGCTGGTCAGATCTGGTCTAAGCTAGTCATAGCCGTGATACTACCAGCCCAGGGACGAGCCCTGTGCCAGGTAAGTATACAAGTATGTTACAGAATAAACTTTCATTCAAATATCTTATATTTCTGCCTTTCAATTCTCTAATATATGCTTTGAAATTATTAACTGTCTTTTTGTTTCTTTTAATTTTTCTCTTTTATGGACATTACAAATATGAAAAATATGATTTTGGGCCATACAAATATGGCCCAAAAGCGGTTGGGAACCATTGCTCTAGAAGATGGAAAGTTTTGCTTGTTTAGATAGCAGAATTTTTAACTGTAAAATTTCGGGAATTTTTTAAAATTTAAATATTTTTTTACTTTTATTTTTTTTAAACCAGCCTTATTGAAAAATTAAAAGTCCGATAATGTAAAGTTTGTTTTAACTTCTACATAATCACAGTGTGAAATTAAAAAAAAAAAAAAAAAAAAAACAATTGATTAACAGAATTCTGCATCAAAACATGACAAAAAATTCAGTAAAGTATGAAAAAAAATTGTTTTGAAATTGATTTTACTTTGTTATGGAACATGAAAAAAAGGTTTATATTCCTCATGAAAAGCAAAAAAAAATAAAAAAAAATAAAAAAAAATAAAAAAAAAGAATAAACCAAAATGAGCCAACCTACCTTTTATCCAACTCATGCATATTTCGTTTGAGTAATCTCAGTAGCAGAGTTCTGATTTGTCGGGGTGACAGACTAAAGATGTCTGGGTTCATACTTTTATCAGTGCTTAACTCTAGCTTCATGGCATAAATAAACCAGCTTAAAGTGAAATAAAAAATGACATTATTGCAAGACAGTAATCAAAATTTTTATACAAAAAAAAGAAGTTCTATAGAACAATGTTAACATTAAAAGAAAAAAAAAACAACTTATAAATCATCATAAAGGACAGAAAAATTATTGTCACTGTCACAAAAAGGTTGTATGGAGTGTGTTTGGATCACAAAAACAAATGCTTATCAATCAAATATTAGCAAAGAGTAATATTTGGTTAAAGATTTCAAAAAGTTATGAAAAAAAAATTATGATCAATTATTTTAACAATATTATACAAGAGACAACAATGTAAATATATCTTATTAATTTCTTAACAGAAAAAGGTGGTAATAACATTTCTAAATGTGGAATGAAAAAAGACGAGGATGAAAGTAAATATGAGTTAAAATTAATAATAATAGCTGACAATAATTCATCTAATAAAAAAATGAAGTAAATACTAGAGAAAAATTTATAATAATGGCTGACAACGCTTCATCTGATATGAAAATGCAGATGAAAGTAAATACAAAGGAAAAATTTATAATAATGGCTGACAACGCTTCATCTAATGAAGATGAAAGTAAATACTTGTAAAAAATTATTAATAATGGTTGAAAGAAGGCTTGGAGAATTTAACACTCACAGGATACATTTAAGGCAAGAGAAGCAGAGAAAAACAGCGAGTAAGTTACTTGATAAATTTGTGTAAATAGATGAAGAAACCAGTGGCATAAAGAAAAAAGTATGGCTGAGAATAAAAAAGTATAGGAAGGTGTGGAGGACCATTATTGATCATATTCTGAAGAAGCATGGAATATAGAAAGTATACACTTGACAAAGTGGAGCAAATGTATGGTAGAAGAAGTAGTATAAAAAGAAAAGGGAGTCATAAAGGAGAAGGTATTGTCAGTAGTAATAAAAGAAGGAAGGTGTGGAGGATCATGATCACTCAGGTCGTGAAGGGAAAGATAACATGTTTAAATCAATCAATTTTAATATTTAAAAAGAAAAATTTTATTCCATTGTCCATTCCACATCCGGAATCAAAGAAAAGATTTTTTACCCAATCCGAATCTTCAGGATCCCAGCAAAAAACTGTGGACTGGTTGAAATAAGTTTTCCAATATTGATAATGATTTCTTGTTGGAGAACGGATTCCGAGAGATTATGCGGCTTGCAACAGGAATAAATGATTTCTTTGATTTCTGAAGGTGGAATGGGTTTGTCAAGGACAGTTTCTTCGTGTGCAAATACACCAACTGTTAACTGAAATGAAAAAAAAAAAAGAAAATTGAAAAAAAAAAGCAAACATTTGTTAGAAATTTCTATCTGTAAATTTTGAAAAAAAAAAAAATCAAAAATTCAAGCTGAAAAATTATGTACAAAATGTTTCATATTTAGTTTTATTTTTTAAATGTTTTTAATTTAAAAGATGGCAGCAGAGTTTGTTTTTTAATCAAATTCACCCCATGGAAGGTACTAAATCCACCATGACATAAGGGGTTACTGAGTGTTAAAGAATAAGAAAAAAAAAAAGAGAAACATTATTAAGGAGTGAGAACAATAGAAAAATAATCAAGAAGAGAGTAGATAATGATTGACACTGCATTTAAATTTTTGAAGATCAAAATTAGCTGGAATATATGAAGCTAGAAAAGAGTTCCACAAGCGAGAAGTGTGAGATAAAGTAACTGTTAACATAGAACATATGGTTACATATAGCCAATTCAACTGTGAATTTATGAGACCTTGCCACCAATCTAGTACTGCGCTTAATTCATAAAAATCTATGTACTACAGTGAAGAGTTCAACTGAACAATTACCATGAAAGTATATATAGAAAAAGCCACAAGGAAGCTACATTACAGCAGTGGGAAAGTGAATGAACCTGAGATGCCAGGTCAGAGCCAACAATATTGCTGATTCTTCTTTGGATTTTATCAAGAATCTCTAAATATACAGCAGGAGCACCGGACCATATGTGGCAGCAATATTCAAGGTATGGATGAAGGGTAAACTTATAAATATGTAAGATAGATTCAGAAGAGAAAAAATTGTCTTGTTCAACAGAGAACCAATTTTCTTCCTTGTAAATTGGGAGTTTCTTTTTTCTTTTTTTTTTTATATTTACTTACATGTAAATAGGAACATTGCTAAAAAATTCAAGCATTCTACCAACTTGTTTTTAGGCACTGTCAGGCAATTTTAAAGTAATTTATATTTTTATCCAATTTTCATCTCATATATAAATATATATATATATATATGTGGCAGACATGATGAGACAGAACCTGAGACGAGCACAACTGGTTGCGACTTGCCTTGTCCCCGCCAAAAAAGAGCCTGTATTTGCTTAGCATGTAAAGCTACTGCAGTTGAAATGAGGGAGAAAAAGCACTTACCGCTCTGCCGTAATCTGTCCTCGGCCAGATAACGTAAAAGAATGAGGGGGGACTTGCATTGCATTTTTATGCAATGAAGATGCAAAAAATTATGGGATCACATGAAGATGCAAGGGATTATGGGTATATGGACAAATATAAAAGCAACTACTTTTTCCCAGTGGGGGAGTTCTTTGAGTGATGTTCACAGTTGGTGGCTAGAAAAGTCTATTAGATTGATTTTGAGACAGAACTCAAGAAGGAATGACTCGAGGTTGAAATACCAGCTGGGAGAGCTTGAATTTACTCGCTGGTTGCCGTTTTTTTTTATTCTTTTATATATATCCATATATATATATATATATATATATATAATGGTCTGACAGTGGCCAAAGGGAATTTTTAACAGTGGCTCCTCCTGCTTTTAATGCATTGCTCTTCAGTTATGAAATGAGCACACTGGTTGCTGATTTGCATTTATATCGATCATGTATATAATATGTTAAAAGATTCCCTTTCTCTACCATGCACTGATAGCTTAGGTGGGGAATCTCTGCCTGATGCCAAATCAGTTGAGTTTTGATCCCGGCTTGAAGCAATCAGTTTTCTAGCCACACTGATGAGCTGTGATACAGTGAAACTGTCTGTGGATATAAGACAAACACTGGTAAAGTTTCTAAATGCAACTTTACTAATACAAAGCCTGCCAAATAAAAAAAAAAACAAACCTTGAGACAATGAAAGAAGAAAAAAAGAAACTCAGAACAAATAGAGAAAAAAGAAAAAAAAAAAAATCACACAAGATGGGACAGGAAACAAAAAAAGCTGAAACCTACTTCGACAATAATCAAAAGTGCTCAATGCCTGTTGGAAATAATCCAAGACAGAGCAGTAAACCAGCACAGATGTAATAGATGTGTATGAACTTACCTGTTTGCCCCGAACCAGTACAGATGTAATAGATGGTGCCAAACTGTCCACAACTTTATCGAGGAGAGCAGCGCATAATCTGACCTGAGCCCATTGGCGTTTTGTGCCAGCCAAATGTAAAGTTTTTTCCAATCTCTCTTTAACGGTGTACTCTTCAACATGAAACTCTAGGCCTTCTCTTTCAAGGAGGATGCTTAAAATTTGAACTTTCTTTCTGATACTTTCGGAATATCGAAGCATTTGAATAAGATCATTGGTAGAACGAATAGTCAAATCCTGCAATCACAAAATAAAGGAAAGATTTTTCAGTACACAGATTTGAACATATTTTTGATTTTTTTAAAAATTAGTCCTAGCAAAAAATAAAAAAACAAACAAAACATAGAAGCACAAACAAAAAAAATCATTATTTGTGACACCTTAATGTCTTTTTTGTAACAATAAGTAACGTTAAAACATACTTTTCTATTAAGACCAGCATAGTTATTTTTGATGTTATGCAAATAACCTTTCGGCCTTTGTACCTTCTGGCCTTCTTCAGGTATCTGTTGTACTTGGTAACTTTTTTTTGAGAATTTTAAACTAAACTCAGAGGAGTATATTGTCCTTATTCTGCCTTTAATACATATGAGATACCTTATTTTTCTGCTTATAAGACACATCTTTTTTCCTATAAAATATATCCAAAAATAATCAATAAATAATTTATAAATCAATAGAAGTTATAAGTTTGGGATGGGAGCATGAGTGTCAGCTCCCCAGTTACATCCAATTCTGAGCCCTTGAAAGTAAAACAAGTCCAGTGTTTCAAAATTAAATTAACAATGTTTTGCGACAAGCGATTTATGCAGTTGAGATACTGGGATATTGACGGGAAACAAAATTCCTGCTACAATAACACCTGATGAAGTAACACTATCCTTAATTCGTAAACTACTGGTCCCAAAGCTGCATCATTTATCGTAGACACTTTAAGAATAATACTACTGTATAGTACGCTTATTGCAGGCGTGAGGGCAAAGGAAATGCAGGCTGCCTTACTTTTTGTAGATTTATCTAAAGCCTTCGATTCTGTTCATGGAGGTGGGATAGATAGAGAAGATCTTTCTGGTATATGGCATTCCCTCTGAAACAGTAACTGCCATAATGATGCTATACAGAAATACCAAATCTTTGGTTAAATGCCCAGACGGAGTGCTAGTTTCTTATTAACGTAGGGGTCATTCAAGGTAACATCCTTGCACATGGTTCATAAACAAGGCATGAATAATAATAATAATAATAATCCATCATCTCAAAAACAGTCACTGCAGCTATAATTTGCTGCTTATAAGACGCATCTTATTTTCTTGATAAAAACCACACTGCGTCGTATAAATCAAAAGTCTGTGATGGAAGTTATAAGTTTGGGGTCAGCTCCCTAATTACATCCTTTCTGAGTTCTGAGCCCTTGAAAGTAAAACATGTCCAGTGTTTTGAGAGAGACTTTTTATGAAGTTGGGATACTGTGATATTAACAGGAAAAAATTCTTGCTGCATTAACACTTGATGAACTAATACCATCCTTATTTCTTAAACTATTGGTCATAAAGCAGCATTATTTATGATGGACACATAAGAATAATACTTGTGTATAGTATGCTATTGTTAACTGCTTATAAGACATGTTTTTTTTTTCCTATAAAATATATCTAAAAACCACACTGTGTCATATAAATCAAAAGTCTGTGATGGGAGTTTAGAACCAGCTCCCCAATGACATCCAGTGTTTTGAAAGGAAGACTATTTATGCTGTTGGGATACTGGGATATTGATAGGAATTTAAATTCCTGCTGGTCACAAAGCAGCATCATTTATCGTAGACACTTTAAGAATAAAACTACTGTATAGTACGCTTATTGCGGGTGTAAGGGCAAAGGATGTACAGGTCGCCTTACTTTTTGTAGATTTATCTAAAGCCTTCGATTCTGTTCATGGAGGTGGGATAGATAGAGAAGATCTTTCTGGTATATGGCATTCCCTCTGAAACAGTAGCTGCCATAATGATGCTATACAGAAATACCAAATCTTTGGTTAAATCCCCAGACGGAGCGCTAGTTTCTTATTAACGTAGGGGTCATTCAGGGTGACACCCTTGCACATGGTTCATAAACAAGGCATGAATAATAATAATAATAATCTATCATCTCAAAAACAATAATTTGCTGCTTATAAGACGCATCTTGTTTCCCTTATAAAAACCACCCCGTGTTGTATAAATCAAAAGTCTTTGATGGGAGTTATAAGTTTGGGGTCAGCTCCCCAATTACATCCTTGCTGAATTCTGAACCCTTGAAAGTAAAACAAGTCTAGTGTATTGAGAGAGGCTGTGATATTGACAAGAAAAGAAATTCCTGCTACATTAACACCTGATGAACTAACACCTTTCTTATATCTTAAACTATTGGTCATAAAGCAGCATTATTTAAGGTAGACCCTTTAAGAACAATACTACTAAAATGGTTATGGTTTTTGTTTACTCTCATGAAAAAAGTAAAAGTAAAAAGAAACTGAATGAAATTTAAAATTATCTGACCTACCATAACATTGAGTACTTCCTCCACTTCAGGTGCAACAGGTGGTGGCATTGTAACAAAAGGTGTAAAACCTGCAGTTGAAGGTTTTTCTTCAAAAGATTTAAAGTTTGTAAGGTCATCCAGAGAATGAAGAAAGTCTAAATGTTCTATACAAGCTGAGGAGATCATTGCCTGGCAAAGAAAAAGAAAGAAAAATATTTAAGGAAAAAAGTAATTCTACTTAAAAGACAAATATGGATTACTTAAAAGACATTATGGATGTACTTAAAATTGAATTGTGCGCTTTGTTGTAAGTAAGCCAAAATTTATAATTAAATTCATCTCTGAAGGAAGAAAATTACATTTAAATAAATAACTTAAGTTAAGATTACAAACCTTGCTTTCTATAAGCTACAAGTTCACATTTTGTGAAAATCAGTTTAACTCCATTTTATGATTTTTTATAGAAATCTCTTTTGTTTATAACAAATAATTACTGAATATTTAATAATGACTATATATAATTATAATCCCATGAACCCATAAAGTTCTCTCTTTCTTAATATATATATATATATATATATATATATATATATTATATTAAGAAAGAGAACTTTATAGGTTCATGGGATTATAATTTATTTTTAGGACCAGAATTTTGGTCCTAATTCATCAGATCTCCATTTTCATACAAAAATATTGGTGATTAATTTTTCCAGGCTTAAAAACTTAGTCACCAATATTTTTTGTATGAAAATGGAGATTTGATGAATTAAGACCAAAATCCTGGTTCTAAGGAAATAAATTATAATTCCATGAACCCTTAAAGTTGTCTGTTTCTTAATATAATTAATATTTGCTCCGTTTTTACATTGAGCTCTCTGGATTTATATACTCCCTGGAATTATCTATACGGATTACCAAATAACTTCATTAACTATATATATAAGTAAAGACAATTTTGGCTATAATTTATTTCATGAGTATATTGAAATATTCATCTTTTCAGACCAAAGTCTTTTTTTTTTTTTAGAAATGAAATTAATTTGTCCAGACAAAAGGAAAAGGGAGAGGGAAAAAGAAAGAAAAAGGGAAATATTTATATTAAAAGAGGAAGAAAGAAAAATTAAAATTTCAATATAAGACTAAAAAAAAAAAATTTTGCTTAAAGGGCTGAACAAGTTAATGTACAGTGTAAAGGAGGTGGATGATCAGACTTAAAATAGATAGTAATATCTCTAATAGTCATGTCACTTCAGACAACAAAAAAAAAATCATCATTTTATTGGATAGAGCAATTTGGTATCTTAAAGAAGCATTGGAAAAGAATGTCAGTGACTGTAAAGTCTCTGTTTCCAACTCCCAGTGGATAACCAATGCTTCTTTAAGATACCAAACTGCTCTATCCAAACATTATTGGAAATTTAACGATGGAGGTCTTACGCCACAAATTAAATGGGGTATCATCTGTCAGCCTCAGCCTCCCAACAACTTCCAATACAGATGCAATCTATGTATACAAGTGAAAATTATAATGATTAAGTCTAAAAATGCTGATAAATTATTGAATCAAAGGAACAAAC
>CAHIKZ030000903.1:557500-642500 GCA_903632075.3 Acanthosepion pharaonis | reverse complement strand
GTGGAGTAGTTGGTACACAGAGAAACATAATGTAGTTTAGAAAAGACTTTAAAATATTTGGTTCTCTGTAAAAAGCTGTGGTTGAGAAAAGGTTAGTGAAGATTCTCAGGCTGTCTTTGTTGTTGTTAGAGATGATTCATTTGAAGTTGTCGACATGCATCTTTCAGCATGAGCCGGGGAAAAGATAAAAGCTATGAAGCCATGTTGCCTTGGAGACCATTGCATCTCTCCGTGTTTGAATGGCTTGGTCTCTGCTTGAAAATCGAAATGTGGGTTTTTCTAAGAATTTTTTTCCTGAAAGTAGGCTCAAGAAAAAGAGGGTTTTAGTTTTTATCTGATTGGTCAAATATTTCACATGATGATGTTCATTTCTAACCAATAGACACTTTGATTTAAATGGTGTATGCTGTATTGTGGAATCTTTTTAATATTGTCGGTTATTGAGTAGTTTAGGTCTGTTTTAATATGGTGTATATGTGGATATGTAATTGTGTTGAAAATAGCATTTCTTTCCTATAATATAATGAAATAATAGCCAGCTACTCTAGTTTTCCAAGCATACCCGTTTACTAGGGGAGTTAGTCAATCTCTGTTACAGACACCTGTTCAGGCACATTTGTGCTTAACATCCAGAGGCCATGTGTAGTTTATACTTCAACTATGAAGACCTTAGTTACAGTTTCTGGGGGAGAGGCCACATAATCTGTTATGATCAGTAGTTTGATCAATGTCAGTATGCTCAAAGTTGAGCCTCATTGGGGATTAACACTGTGTTTCAAGTGTTTTTGTCTGTCTATATAGCCTTGGCCTTGAGCACAGTTATTTACTGTTTAGAAAGGCATTTGCCTTTTAGTTTTTTCTTCATTCTCAGTTCGATTTTTTTTTTTTTCTTGCATAAGTTTTTTCTTTTTTCTTTCCTTATTTTTCTTTTTCTTTCTTTCCTCTTTTCTTTTCTCATTCTTTCTCTTTAATTTTTTTTTTATATTTTCTTTTCTCTATCCTTCTATAAGGTCTTTTGACAGGTAATCTGTTAGTCACACCAACATGTTAGATTTTTTTTATCTCATCACTCTCCAGCCATGAGACTCAAATCTCACCATGGTCAATTTGTCAGGAAGATGACCTTGATGTTATCAGTCTGGGGTGGCAATCCCAGCAAATGGCACCCTTTAGAAAGTGCTTGAAAAACCATCCAACAGGTTGACTCAAGCCTTGTGAGTGAAATTGAGCAGATGAAACTGTTTGGAAGCTGTTAGTGGTTATGTTAGCACAAAGTCACAAGTCATCTTGACTGAAAGTTTGAGCATACTGACATTGATCAAACTACTGATCATAACAGATTATGTGGCCTCTCCCCCAGAAACTGTAACTAAGGTCTTCATAGTTGAAGTATAAACTACACATGGCCTCTGGATGTTTCCCTCTCTTGTTATCTTCACACTCTTGTATATGATTGTGTTTGTAATTTTATAATTATGTTCTGGGCTGATGATGCCCCTTATTTTTGTGTGTGTGTGGAAGGGGGGTATCCAGTGGTCTCAAGAAACCTTGGATCTGTACTGAAAGGGTCATGCCTCAGCTGCTGATGGTGGTGCAGCATCTGTTATGACTGTACAGGCCAACACAAGAGTGACAGTCTTGCTTGTGATGAATGCATGTGAAGACGCTCTTCCCCAATGTCGCCTTTTTTCTTTCCATCCCAGAGGCAAACGTTTGTTTCTCTTCCCACCTTAGCCTTTGGCGTAAATTGTGTCACCATCATGAGCGATTGCTGGTGATGTCTTCCCACCTCTTGATATCCATGTCTATTGTGTTCATGTGCCTTTTGCAGACATCCTTGAAGTGAAGATGAGGTAGCCCACTTGCTAGTTTCCCATACAGAAGGACCTGCAGGATTCTCCCATCCGGAATATGGTGTACATGTCCAAGTCTGCAGAGTTGGCGGTGTTGGAGAAGGGTATATAGGTTGGGTAAATAGGTGCAGGTGACAACTATGATATTGGTGACCCGGTCAGACCAATTGAAGCCCAGAATGCATCTCAGACAGTGAAGGTAAAATGCACCGAGGCATCTCTCTTGTCTGGATGCCCTTTTAACATCCTCACTTAGAAAAATAGATATATAAAAAAATTACATACTGACATGGCCAACACATCACCAGAATCCATGACAAATCCACAAGCAATTCAATTTTTATTTACATGTAGACTATTGATAAAATGTCATCCCGGAAATCCAGACAGAATTTAATTTTGAAATGGATTAAGCATTATCCTTATTGTTAATTCCACCCAAAGTTGTTTTCTGTTGCCATAGCAGGATATGATAACACAACTAAGAAATTCAAATAAATTCAAATTCAGGGATCAGTCACCTTCAGTGGCTGGATAATCTTTTTCATTTGGTTTGGTTTGTTTATTTTACCAGCACATCAACCTGCTTGGGTCATTTAATGTTGAAAAGTGGATTTCTATTCAATAATATCTTACGAAGTTTTAATTTATAAACTTTGTGAAATATAATTGGAAGCTAGTTGTCTCGTTCATCTGAAGGTGAAGTTGTTTGAATTAAATTTTGATGTATAATTTACTTTTCTTCAGGTAGGTCAAAATGGTTCCTTTACTAACACTTTCAAAAAGATCTTTAATGCTGATCTTATAAAGGTGTTTATGGAAAAGGTTGAATTCGGCACAGTCCGTCATAAAATGTTTTGCGGTGTATGTCTCCTGGTATGCTATGCATTTGGGTGGATCCTCATCTTTTAAGAGAAAAGAATGTGCGTAAGTGGTATGACCAATTTTGATTCTTGTTAAGACTACTTCTTCTCTTCGAGAAAGTCTGGTGTTATGGTGCCTTATCCCAAGTGTAGGTTTGATTCTTTGTATATTTCATTTTACAGCATATCAACCTCAATGGATTATTTAATACCAACAAGATTTTTACTGCTGGTAATATATTTTTCTTCAAAAATGTATTGCTGGTAATAATTAATTACAAAAATGATTTGCTGGTAATATTTTTTCCTTCAAAAATGTATTCCTGGTAGTAATTTTTCCTCAAAAAATTCATAGTTGGTATTAAAAATTATTTTTACACTTTCATGGTGCTTTGAC
Source organism: Acanthosepion pharaonis (assembly GCA_903632075.3). Classification (NCBI taxonomy): domain Eukaryota; kingdom Metazoa; phylum Mollusca; class Cephalopoda; order Sepiida; family Sepiidae; genus Acanthosepion; species Acanthosepion pharaonis. Next base: position 639,387 of record CAHIKZ030000903.1, on the reverse strand, counting down.
CTGAGTTTGGGGGTTAACTATTGATATGTCCTGGAAAGGGATATATTTGATTGAAGTAGCTAAGTGGTTTTGGCTTCTATAACCAAGTAGTACACGGTAGCAGTAATTGGCTGGTACTCATCGTAGTCACAGGTAATAAGTGTAGACCAATAGAATAGCCAATGGCATAGTTCAATGGGTGTCGTCACAGACCTACACTCTGTCATACCTACACGTCTGTCTGTATTTATGACAGACACCAGCCAATCATATTCCAGTGAGGGGGAACACAGGTGTATGCATATTCCATTATATCAACTATTTACCCATAGTTGGAACCTTAACAGGTGCTACCACCCCAAGTCAGGGTGGACCTGGGAATATCAGCAATTAAAAGGTGGTTCCATGTTCCTCAAAACCTCCTGATCAGAGGCCTTGCTGTTGGATGTAATTTATTGTCTTGCCCAGGATGCAGGTGAACCTGGGAACCCCAGCAATTAAGAGGTGGTTCCACGCTCCTTAAAACCTCCTGACAGGAGGCCTTGCTGTTGGATGCAGTTTATCGTCTTACCCAGGGCGAAGGTGGATCTGGGAACACCAGCAATTAAGAGGTGGTTCCATACTCCTCAAAACCTCCTGATCAGATGCCTTGCTGCTGGATGTAATTTATTGTCTTGCCCAGGATGCTGTGTAGTTTATTGTCATACTTAGGACAGGGTTTGATTCTGTGCAATTATAAGCTTTTTGTACAGCAAATGAAGTCGCATGCAGAGGGATAAATGTTACATTGATAATCAAACTTACTTTACAATCATCAACAACAAGTGAAAGATCCTGAGCCAAGTAAAAGTTGCTGAGTTCAAACAACAGAGGATAACAAAGAACAGTCTGGCCACAAATACGATAAATCTGAAAAGTAAATACGTCATAAATTAATTACAAGTGGTTTTTGTCATTTTAACTTACAGGCATCATAAAATTGAATGACGTTTATATATTTTTACAAGTCACTTGACCAAGGTCAATTTGAAAAGAGAATGGGGTAGGACACTTGGCTTTTCAATTGATACATACTTGAATTTAAATAAATGCAAATTTTCAAGTTTACAAACAAAAAAAAAAAAAAAAAAAGGGGAAAGAGAAAGGAAAAACTAAAAATAAGGGTGGATGAAAAATAAGTTGGGGAATGAAAAATAAGGCCAAAAATAGGGGGTAGGAAAAAGATTTCAAGTCAGTTATGTGCCATGTGTGATACATGCTTAGGTGATCATGTGTCTTTCGATACATTACTGATGAGGCAGATTTTTTCCTTGCCATTTCTTTCTGCGGTAGATCAGTTGCCATCCAAGGCTATAGAACCTTGTCTGTCCTGCTATTTAACCATAGCTGGGGGTAGAAGAAGAGGATTAATACCTTTCCCAAGGGTATTAGCACATAAGTGATTGTAATGGATTTGACTGGAATTTGAACTTGGCTCCCCAATTCAGTTATGTGTCATGCGTGATACACGCTTAGGCGATCATGTATCTTTCAATACATGACTGACGAGCCAGATTTTTCCTGCAGTAGGTGGCCAATTCTTTTTGTCGTAGACCAGTTGCCATCCATGGCTATAGAACCCGGTCTGTTTTGCTATTTACCCATAGCTGGGGTTAGAAGAGGATTCATACCTTTCCCAAGGGTATTAGCAAGTAAGTGAAAGTAATGGATTCGGCTAGAATTTGAACTTTGCTCTCCAATTCCGCAATTGAAGCCGCTATAAAAATTTAAAAGATGTGCCAAATAAGGTAATTATTTAAAAGATGTGCCAAATAAGGTAATTATTTGTCTCATAAATGGATACAATCTAGTTTTAAGCATAAAAAAAATAAAAATTCAGTATTAATTATAGGTCTTCTAACACAATATGTCCACCATCTCATTTTTGAAATGGTGGCTGTCTTTTATGTGCTGTGTCCCTTCAGGACGTGGGTGATCATGGTTCTCCACAATTTCCTGTCCTATCTAGCTATTAGTTGTGGGGAAAATTGTGAAAATGGCCTACCTCGGAAACGCGTTCGAATCTGCGCAGTATGTAAACACTGGTCCTTCCAACTGTAAAAAAGAAAACCAAAATGGCGGCGCCCGCGTTTTATGCCGAGTGGTCTCGGTCAGTTAACGTGAAATCTCGTTGCCTCGTGATTCGCATGCAAATCGTGGTCGGTCCGCAGCTGTATAAAGCAGGCTCGTTTCTGCTGTTTCAAACAGAAGGCTTTCGGCTTGTGAGAAGGTTGGACGTGCGACACCGGTTTTCTTTGTGCCTACCTGCTATCACCCGTTGAATTGTTGAGTTACACACCACATTAGTGAACTTTGTTTTTCTGATATCTCTCCTAATATTTATTCTGCTAACCATTTACACAAGCCTGTTTGATAGTTTATTCACTGCATTCCTCTGTCCCACTTGCCTTCAGTATGTCCTATGAGTGTCAAATTCTCCAAGCCCGCTTTCCACATTATGTGCCCTTGGAATTTCAACTGTCTCTTTCTGATGCTAAGTGCCCTTTTTGTTTCCATGCTGACCATTAATGGGTTAATAAAGTTAATAATACAATTTTATTTTTATTTTTTTTCTAGATGGGTGACTGCTTGGGAATATTAAGTGCTGTAAGATTGGATGTGCCAGTGGTAAGGCTTATGGCCATATTATGTTGAAACACCAGTTCTTGTACAATCACTGAAGTTAAGCAACATTGAGCCTGGTCATTATCTAGATGGGTGACTGCTTGGGAATATTAAGTGCTGTAAGATTGGATGTGCCAGTGGTAAGGCTTATGGCCATATTATGTTGAAACACCAGTTCTTGTACAATCACTGAAGTTAAGTCATTATCTAGACATTGAGCCTGGGAATCAAGATTATCTAGATGGCCATATTATGTTGAAACACCAGTTCTTGTACAATCACTGAAGGAAACACCAGCCTCCATGGGTGACTGCGTGGGAATACCAGTTCCATGCTGTAAGTATGGATGTATGGGTGGTGTGATGAATAATGTCTTGGAATTGAAAATTGAAGAGCTGAGTTCCAATTCCAGTTGGGTTCGTTATATTCACTTATGTGCAATTTGTATGTTATTCACCCTTGGTAGGAAAGGTATGAATCCACCAATTCTCCCCCTAGATATGGGTTAATTAGTAGGATTTGTATCAGTAAATGATTATTACTGCCGAAACATTCTTACAATCGAAAAATATTTTTTGGCTTTAAATAACCTACAAAAGGTTGATAAACTATAAAAAAAAAAAATCAATCAATACTGAAGTCAGTTTTCAATTTTTGTTTTTGAAGCTTTTCATTGCTTCAGGTAATTATTCTTAACACAAATAATTTGCCCACATTTAGGTTTCAATTCTTTCAAATAATTTATAAGATTACAGTTTCAAGTACTTCCAGCAATGATATAGTTTTAACATTTTCTCTAGAAGTAATCAACAGGATACAACTGGAAGTCCCAGAAAATGCTGACCAAGGCCTATTTGGCCACTTTCCCACTTTTCATTTTCAGCGGCTGTAGCCTTCAAGCCTAGCTTGAAGGGCTACTCAGCTCTTGCTGCACAAGACGAGGCCTGTCCTGGCAGCTTGACTTCAGATTTCTTGTTCTTCCTGTGGGAACTGCTAGAGAAATTTTTCTCTACAAAACATCTACTCATGAACTTTGTTAACTGGGAAGCCCCACCTTTTTTCACTGCAAAATTCCACTAGTTTGCACTCTCTTTCAACCAGAAATAACAGCTGTTGAACAGTTATTTTGAGCTTTGTGTTTTGTTCATTCCACTCTCACTGCTGCACATAAACACACACTCAACTGGGAAAAAATCCTTACAAAAAAGATCCAAATATTCTTTCCTTTAAAATGTTATGTATTTATTTATAAATAATTTTTTCTAAGGCTCAGGAAAATGTGTAAAATATGACAATGAAAAGATTGGAAACTTTTGTTTTTATGTTAATCTATACTTAAATGAGTGATACCTTTGATGTACTAAGAACTCCAAATGGCCTTTGAGGTCGACCAGAAATGCCTAATTTCTTATTTGAACCAAGATATCCATAGGCTTTGGTTAGCTCTTTGGGAGACCAAATTTGAATTGGTTCAATTTGTCGAGGAGTTTGGGATTCAATTCCATAAGTTCCAAGGAGTTGTTGTAGCTCAGCACTCTCAGAAATGAGTACCATTTGGATAACCAAATCATCAGGAGTTCCCTGAAAATGGGATGGAAAAAAAAAAGAAAAATTAAATTAATTTCTTTGTAACTATATGTGCAATAAAAAGGAAGACAATCAAAAAGTTTTTTGAACAAATCTGCCTCCCGACCGAAATGATTTAAATAAAACATAAAAAAAAGTAGTAGTATTTTTTAAATTAAATTTTGAGCAAATACAGAACAACAGATATCGAGAGAATTTGACAAATGCTATTAATTAGATTTCAAGCCTAAAACACTAAAGTAATCTGATACAACTTTCCTTTTTTTTTCTTTTTTTTTTTAATCAATTTCACCCCATGCAAGGTAGTAAAGCCACAAGGGATTAATGGGTGTGGAAGAATTAGGAACAGAAACATTACTAATGAGCAGAAAGAGAAAAGAGTAACCTTGAGGACAGTAGATAACTATTGACATTTAAATTTTTGAAGTTGACTAGAAATCAAGAAGCCAGAAGAGAGTTCCACAAGCAAGAAGTGTGAGAGAAGAAACTGTTAACATAGGACTTACAGTTAAATTTAGTAATTTCAACTCTAAACTGATAAGATCTTCTTGCCTATCTAGCATTGCTCTTAAATTTGTAAAGGTATGAAAGAGGAAAGCGTGTAGCAATCACCATCACCATCACACACACACATGTACATATATACATATTGGCTAATCTCCTTAAAACTAGCTTGCTGATTGGTCAATTCCGACCAGTCAAATCGCATGCACGCAAGGAATAATTTTCCCGTGCACAAGCTTTGGAGCCTGTCACGTGAGACACAACCTTATATAAACAAAACACGAACAAGCCTCTCTTGTGTTCTCTTCATTCATCTTTTTCCTTGCTGCCAAGATTTAATCTTCAAGAGCTCCCGTCTTAACCGTGCAGTCAGATGTTAAAGATCATTGCCAACAACAATTACCGACTTTCTCTCAAGTCGTCAGTAAAGTCCAGATATTACGCCTGTCTACATAAATCCATGACTTTGCTCACAACGCACACATAGACACAGATTTTTGTATCACATTACACTATTCTCCTTCTCTGTGTCTAAGCCAAGTTTACAAACCAAGATAAATTCTTTCAAATGTTTAATCTTAATCAGAATACAGTTGGAGGGAAGCTACTTTTTCTCCCTTAATTTCAACACACCATTGCATGATTGTTTTGTATGTTATTGTTTCAATATATATTTTATTGTTGATGCACAATTGGAGTCTCGTTGTTTTTCCTTGAATCATTAAATGTATAATAGTTGAATGCTCTTAGAACATGCAATTACATTTGATAACCCCAACACATAAACCAAAGCAGCATCCAACAAGCTTATCAGAACAGTTACAATGAAAATATTTATAGAAAAGGCACATTTAAGCTACATTACAATGGGAAAGTGACTGAAGCTGAGATGCCAAGGCATAGCCAATAACATTACACATTCTTTGTACTTTATCTAGAATCTCTAAATAAATAGCGGAAAACACCAGACCAAATGTGACAGAAATATTCAATAATCATATGAATGGTAAACTTATAAAGGTGTAAGATAGATTTTGGCAAGAAAAAAAATCTCTTTTTTTCATATTATATATGCTTTCTTTTTCTCATTAAAACCAAATAGCATCCCAGATTAATCTATTTCTTCCATCTTTCTTTGCAATCATAGTAGAATGGTCTATTATATATCTGAGGCAATTGTAGAGCATAACTAACTCACTAAGGATGAAGAAACAGAATTATTATGTTTATGAGATAACAAATAACTTAGAGAACATTTGTTTTTTTTTTTTACTACAAAAATAAAGATTGCTTGTTGCCTAATTTTTCTTTGTACAAGGTGTTGATAACACACTGAAAACATTAAGCATCAGCAGCAGCTGTTGTCCATTGCAGGGAAAGAAAGAAAGCTCAATGGTTAAAAGAGTGAAAAATCATTTAAAAGTGAAGTCTACCTGAAATGCACTGTATCGGGAACTAAAACGAGGTCTTTCTGGAGCAGGTAAATAACGGCGGATAGGATCAAGTTCATGAATATTTAATAAGTCCTCCCCTGAAAGATATTAAAGAAGTTCTCATTAGATTGATATTGTCAAAAACAAACAAAGCTTATCAATAAAAAAGAAAAAAAAAAAGAAGAAAAAAAAAAAGGAAGAAAAAGATGATAAACTAAATTGCATTTACAATGACCAAGAACTTATTTTAATTATGAAATGAATTAATAAGAAATCATTTTTCTTCAACCAGTAATCAGTGTATGATGAAAAAAACAAAAAAAAATAAATGTCATCATAGAAGAAATAGATGACTGTTTCTTTAAGTTAAATGGCTGATCATGGTTGGAATTTGCAAATAAGAAATCATTTTTATTTATCAGATTCTAACAGAAGAAACACTTATGATAACAGAAGAGGAGAATTAATATGATATTGATGGTGGTGATTGAAAGTGGAAAGTTATTATTATTGATGGTTATGATGATGGAAGAAGATTATTATTGATGGTGATAATAATGATGAGCATTGTAGAAGGGAATAATTATTGGTGGTGATGATTATAATGGAAGGAGATAATTATTATGAATGATGATGACGATGATGATGGTGTTGGTGAAAGGGGATAAGCATTATTAATGTTGATTATTATCATTATTAATGACTAAGGTGGTGAAAAGAGATATTTATAATTAATGATGATGGAATGGGATAATTATTTTTAATGGTGATGATGATAATCATGGTAGAAAGGGATAATGATTATCAATGGTGATGATGATGGTGGAAGGGTTGATGATTATTATTAATGGTGATAATGGTGGAAGGATTGATATTTATTATTAATTATGATGATGATAGAATGCGATAATTTTAATCATGATGTTGATGATGTTGAAAGGGGCTTATTATGTGTCAGTAATTATTGAGAAAGAAACAGGTTTGAATATTTAGTCCTGTTCAATTACCAATGCAAGTGCCAATTTGCAGAAGTTTACCACATTATATAAAAGTGTTTGTTAGTCATGAATACTATGCCAGAATTATGCATAAAGCTATGATCATTTATAGAATCTTTGACAATAGAATGCTGTGTGACAATTGAAATCCTCAGCCAGTTTAGACTGATAATTGAACATGACAAAACAATATAATATTTAATAAAGAATACAAAAGAAACTGTTTACTATATATATATATATATATATATATATATATATATATATATATATATATATATATATATATACCATTGTTAACTGCATGAAGAGATGTTTTTAGATGTCAAAACAAATATGCACTTTTGTCATGGTAATGTGCATGTTCCACTGTAACTAATATATTAGTTAAATTCTCAGATCAATTGATTTTTTAATGTAACTATAACAACAAAACATTTCGATTTCATTTTGCCTTGAAAAAGTCAGAAGACGAAACATGTCTGTAAAACCTAAGATTTTTTCCAATTGTCAATTTATACCATATATATATATATATATATATATATATATATATATATATATATCAGCAATAGTACAAATGAACTTACAGAGCATTTCGATTAGAAAAATACTTTGTCCCCACAGAAACACTCCTTCAGTAGAACCCTCAGGACTGGGAGATCTTTCTGTACTTCCAGGATTCTTTTGTTCTTGTTGTATATTCTCCTTAGGAACATAATAATATTTAGGAATTAAAGGCCCTGTTAAAATAGAATAAAAAATAATTTTTAAAAGATGATAATTAATACATCGATGACTCATATATAGTTGAAAGGACATGCTTATCATTTCAGGAGGGAAGGGTGGGTGATTCAGGATAACATATTAGTCTCTGGGATGAGTAATACACACATACACACACGCACAATTATTGGTGATATATACTGATTTACTTGAACTAGTGTACTCAATTACTATAGTTATCACAACATTTAGTTAGTTGTACTGTCTTAACTTCTTCAGGCGTACTTGATAAATTTATGGAAATATTTAACTAAAATCATTATTAAATCTATGTAGCTTGAAATGATCAAAACTTGATTTTAACAAACAAGATAAGGATACTAGTCAGAATGAATCAGTGTATAAAAATGATAATTCCTCATCTCAGAAATGGCCGAAATGTTGTGACTATAACAACCAAAATGAGGATACTAGTCAGAATGAATCAGTGTATAAAAATGATCATTCCTCATCTCAGAAATGGCCGAAATGTTGTGACTATAACAACCAAGATGATGCCTTCCAGATATGAGGAATTGGTTACAAAGTCTGGATATGATAAGTTATATTTTGATTAAAAGATCTGAAATCAGGTTTAACATTTATTTTCAATGTTTTATAGTAAACAAAATAAGCTAATGGTTGAATGAAATATAACACAATTGATTTTAAGGGAAAAGAAATAAATTATGTAAAGTTAATGTAACGTCATTAAATTAAGTATGCCATGTATGCAAAACAAATAATGCAACAAGGATTTTTTTTTTTTTTTTTAAAATCGCTGTTGCAGGATGATTCATTCTTTTCTAATGTCATTCTCAACGTTTTCCCCCCATTTCGTTTTGCTTTTGTTCTTGAAGTTTTTAAAATGAAACACACTTTTTAACTCAGTGTGTTTTATTGCAATCATCATAGCTGAATGCTTGCTTTCTTTCCATAAAACTGACAACCTTTTAAATAGATTTTCAATTACAGTCCAGGTTTCATCAGTCATGCATCTCATTGCTATTTTGTTGCAGATGTGTCTTGTTGTCATCTTCGGGTTCTAGGGAGGATTCATCGTTTAACTCCCCATCGTTATTACCTGTATTAACCCATTCTACCAACTCATCAGAATTAATGTTACACAACTGATTCTCGCTGTTAGCAATTTTTAAAGTTTCCTTCAGAATGTGTACCTCTTCATTTTTCTTATATAAATCAACACTTACAATCTCATTCTTTTCTGTTGATGCATTTACATCAATCCCATTTTGTTATTTTGGAAACAATTTTTTCCTTGTACTTACAAGTGTTTCTGATTTCATAGACTCCCATACATCATGGAGCAAAAAAAGAAAAAGAAAAAAAAAGGCATCTTTAATGTTAAAACTCTTTTGAAATTCTTTTTGCATCATGAAATAACTCTTGTAATAACACTTCAAATCTGCTATTACTGCCTGGTCCATTGGTTGAATAAGTGGTGTGACATTTGGTGGAAAAAAAAAAAGCATAAATATTTCCGCAGTCTGACACAAGTTGAGATTCATGTGGGTGAGCCTTACAGTTATCAAGGACCAGCAAACATTTCGTTTCCATTTGGTTTACATGCTGTTTTAAAATATGAACAAACTACAGAAATAAATTGTTAAAAAAACCCCCAAAAAAAAAACCAAAAAAAAAAAAAAAAAAAAAAAAAAACCACTCCTTAAACGACATGAGAGAGGCAGAAAATGTCGTAGCTGCATTACAATCTGTTGATTTGATTTCTCTGGCTATAGATAATTGCCTAATGCCATGACAAACTTTAAAATGATTTAGCCAGCTTCAGCTAAATTTAGATTCAATTTATCATTTAGTGATTTGGCCTTTGCTATGAGCATCAGTCCTGAAATCAACATCCCTTCTGAACGCTTCTCAGAAAAATATTTGTACAGTTTTGCATCTACATTAAGAGATTTAGGTTGATGAAAAGTTTTTTTTTTATTTCCTTGTTCATTGTGACAGTGTGAATGCTGGTGAATAGTTTCTTTAGAAGGTTTTATATCATACAATGTTGACTTTCCTATGTTGAACTCAGCCATTAGTTACAATGAACTTTCACCAGCGTCTAGTCTATTTAAAATTTCCACTTTTTGCGATAACTCCAAAGTTGTTTTTTTCCTCTTATTCCCATCATCTTTTGTACCAATACAAGCCATTAGGGTGAAATAAGCAATTATCCAGAGAAAATTTCTTGAAAAACAGAAATTTCAAATCAGTTACATATCACCCAAATAGTTCAAATATACACATCAAAATCATTTCTGGATATTAGGGATTCTGGATATGAGGCACTCCAGACATGAAGCACTCTGGATATGAGGGATTCCAGATATGAGGGATTCTACTGTAACTGAAAAATTCTTAACTGATTCGAGCAATGAAAGATGATGGAGAAGAGACGTTATTACATATAGAGATCAACTGCACAATTAATCCATTATTTGGATGACAAAAAAAAAAAAAAAAATGAAAAAAAAAATCTCTTAATCTCACATGATCTTAATGACATTTTAAGACTGTTTAAGTAATTAGAAAGCATTTCATTTCATAACTTGTTATTTTAATTGAATTGTATGTGTAATTATTACATACAATTTTAAAATATAAAATATTAAATTGTTATTGTTAATTGCATATATATGAGGGGGTACTGAAAACACCAGTATATTTGGGGGGAAGCCTTTTTTTTGGTTAAGCTGGGACCTTTTCAGCACCCAAGCTGATGAATAAATTTGAAGAAAGGTAATCAACAAAGAATGAAAAGAATAAAACTGTGGGTGGTTCTGAAATGGTCTCAGCCTGATGCATTTTTCAAAATCTGACCAAATGATCAGGTTAGAATTATATTTGGAAGGAGGGCTTTTTAGTCAGGTAGAGAACTTTTCAACGCTCTCATTTTACATCATTAAGTCTAATATAAATAAAAAGCTTACCATATTCAGAATCTTTCAAAAGTGGAGTAAGCAACTTATAAAATGTTTCAACATCTTCTTTGCTCCCACTGAATTCACCTAGATAAATAAATAGATAAATTAGTAAAAAAAAAAAACAAAACAATATTTTCATTCATAGCAAATACACGCATATAAAATGGCTTTATATAAAAGTTTACCTTAAATTTGAAATTCATATCACTTTGTAATGCACTTGAACAAATCATTTGTGATTTTTCTATGGGTGTTTTAGCACCAAGTCAGACTATCTAGACAAGTTTAATCAAGTCCCAATAGTGGTACCACACCCAAAATTCACTTTGGCTGATCCTTATAATTTTTTGCTGACATTTGTGGTGGAATGGGACCAAGAGGACAGGTGAGATCATGGCTTCAGCTAAGCCTCGCCATCTGCAACTTAGTCAAAGTACATGTGTGTGTGTGTGTGTGTGTGTGTGTGTGTGTGATTCTACCTCTTTTAAAATTATCACTAATTTGTATGTATCTGTCTATATTTCTGAGATGAGGTATTATGTACACTATTTACACGATTGTCCTCATCTTTGTCGCCATATTTATTACAACGTTTCGGCCATTGTTTGCTCTGGCCTTCTTCAGGCGGTTGCAATGTTGACCCTTTATTTCACTCACTGGGGTAAACTGTTCTAGTTCCATGTGCCATGTCTAATGGATGTCACTTATCAGTTATCTCCTGCTTAATTACTTCCCCAAGTTCCCCACCGCCTTAACCAGGTATTGAACTCACACTCTTTGGGTCCTGTCACGGGATCTAACTAACATCTTTATTCACTGTGCCATGTGTCCTTGTGCATCAATTTCTGGGTATTATAAATTTAATGTCTTCAGCAACCTTTTTTACCAGTGCTCATATTGCAATTTTTGTTGTTATTATCGCTTTTCTCTGTGAGTGAAATAAAGGTGGCACAAGATTTGAAAACTAGAGCATTTGGGGAATAAATCCCAATAAATTTCATTAACTGTCTCTCAAAGCTACTAATTCTAAATATCTTAATATTTTTTTTCTCAAAAATCCTGATTCCTGGTAATTTTGCGCTTGTGACCTTCTAATATTGACTCATTCTTCTAAAAGGTAATCAAGTCCCTAGGTAACAAAACATTGGAAAAACATTACATAATATTTGGGAAATTCATTCTCTATTATTATCATTAAGAACGTAGCATATGTCTTGATGTCTTGGCCCAGAAAAAGAATCCACTGTAGTTAAGATTAACGCAATGCATGGGAATTTGTCGCTAGTCTAAGAATTATAGTATTTTCTTCTTAAAAATAGTTTGATTAATTCACATATATAGATAAAATAAAAGAGTTTGGTCAATAATATCAAGGAAAAGGGGTGAAGTATTTACCGATAGTCTTTTCTTTTTGAGGATTCTTTCAGTAGAAGCTTTGTTCTTGAATCAAAAGGACTGGAGTTTACCTCAATAGTCGTGGCTGTGGGTTCAGGAGGCAACTGGCTAGTTAGTACAAATTCCTGTTTATATATGTTTTTTGGACCCTCTAGAACCCAGTAGAATTTTCTAGAGACTTCTAGAAAGTTCCATTCTATTATTACAAAATCTAAAGGGTTTGGTGAATGGGAGCTTTTCATATGGTAAAAAGGGCATCTAGTAGCTAGAGTTTTAAGTCATCGTTTTAAGTCATCATTTTAAGTTGGATTTTGTATTTTATAGTATAAGTGTAAAGAAGTAGGACAAAATGAGACCTTGTAACTATATATATATATATATATATATATATATATATTATATGTATACACACTCGTGTGATGTGCAATCTTGCATCTAAAAAAAAAAAAAAAAAAAAATAATACAAATGTATCTTGTTTATGATGCGAGTTCCTTTTTCGAGAGACCAAATTACAATAGACTAACCTCTTTTCCTTTATCTCTTTATTCCATCTTCTAGTTAAATAAGTTAAAAAAGCAAAAGCGGATGATAAAAGTATTGTTGGTAATGCTATACTTGTTATGTAAACAACTGAACAAGAACAACAGCTAGACATCTTATAAATCTAAACAATGGAAAAAATGCATATTTGCTATATTTGTATTTTATAATACGATTACAAATATGTGAATATTACATGCATTATTATTGGATACATTTGAGTAAAACATCAGTTTTATCAAAATCATGTTTACTTAAAATACAGCTGTACAATTTAACTACAGTAAATGGATGTATGGTTTGGTCAACAGTGTAGTCAGGGCCAGCAATACAAGCACTAATTTGATAACTTGTGTATAATGTGACCCCCTTAAAATTAGGTCTTCAAAATAGGTGAATATATATATATATATATATATATATATATATATATATATGTGTGTGTGTATGTGTGTTATATATATTTATGTATTTTATATTACTTGTCAGCTGTCAATATACCTCATAACACCCTCGAGAGCTTAACTTTGGAGCAGGTAGAATGGAGATCAACGTGTTCTAGTGGACTCAGCAGTTTTCAATCTGCTCGTCTGAATCGTCTTCAAGAAGTGAGAGCAAGATCTAAAAGGTCAGCCCATCTAACAGTGATTTCATACCACAATCCTCACTCTTGCTCCATATGCAGCCTCCTTTGTAAATCACTAGCGGGTCTTAAGTGCCACTTAAGATTATTGCACAAAATTTCATAACTGAATCAATTGGTTAAGTTGTCAGATCCTCATATGTCAAAACCAACGGGAGAGTCCATTATTATTATTATCATATATATATATATATATATATATATATATATATAGTTCACATAAATACACGTGGAGAATTTTATTAATATATAGTTGGTTAATACCAATTCCACTGTAAAAATATGAACTTGCATAGTAAAATCTGTCAGTGTGCATCTGTTAAATATAAAATGGTTGAACATTATCATAGAGTGTCATTGAAGAAGAATTAAACTTTATACTTACTGTCAATCATCAAGTAAGCAAAGAACATTGGCCATTCACATTCAATTCCATCAAAGTTCTGGAATAGAAGACATATATATATACATATATATATATTTTCAAACTTTTTTGGTCTTGATTATGAAATCTGATTTCCTTCATATTTTCACAGTCCAGCAGTAGTCATTAATCTTGTGTATCATGTTTTTCTCCACCCCTTACTGCTCAGGCACCTCTATAGTCTCCATGCTTTAGCAATATTAATTAGGCAGTCATTTATATATCACTCAGTCAGTCAAGTGACATACGCAATACACACTTGGGTATTCATGGCTTTTAATTCATGACTGACAAGGCGGAAGATTTTCCCATAGTAGGTTGCCATTTCTTTCTGTCGTAGAATTATTGTCAACCAAGGCTATAGGACATTATCTGACCTGCTATTCAACCCATAGCTGTGTATAGAAGAGATGGATTCATACCTTGCCCAAAGGTATTTGTGTTTAAGTAAATATAATGAACTCAATTGAAATTCAAGCTTGGCTCTCCAATTTTCCCATCCTGAGCCGCTATCCATTACACCCCACTGTATATCACTATAGCTTTTGTTTTTTTAATAAATTTGCTTCGAGCAAGGTAATAGCATGACTAAGATGCAAGGGGCTACTGGAAGTGAAAGAGTTGGAAAGACTTTAGAAGGGCCTGGAAACGCAATATTAGTATAAATTTCAGAGTTTAAGTAAAGACTATAGAAGTATAGAGTTGAAATAGACTTTAGAAGGAATCAGAACCCCAATACTAAACAGGAAACAAGGACTAAACATTTACTGTTTGTAAAATGAAATAGATTTTAATTATTTGAACAAAAACAATCTTGTGAACTCTGAAATTAAAAGATTAAAATTTTGAAAAAATTCTTTTGTTTAATTTTTTGAAGGAAGTTTTTTTTCCAGCAAGACTGTGTCGCCTCCAAAAGTATTTCTAAAGAAAAGCAGTGGAAGCATCAAAGCAGTTTATAATCCAGAATCAAAGGGGATGCCTGAAGTTGATTAAATTGACTGACATTTAACAACAAAAATGTGCAGAAGATTTTGTGCAGAAACACCAGAAGGTCTTTGTAATATTTATAGATGTACAAGGAGTGACTTGTTTTCATTTGAAAATATTTGTTTTTGAAGTATTGTGGTTACTTTGGAGATGTGTTGCAGCACAAATCTACTGATTATTTCGACCCTCAAAAGGGCAGAAAAATGACTAAAGCAGACAATACCCCTGAATTCTTCACTGACTCTCTCCTGGTCCTTTATAAACAATTTTGGAAGGCTCTAGACAGTTTGGCATGAAGCTTAGTATGGCTAAAATCCAAAGTCTCCTTCTTTTTATTAACCAAAATTATTTTATTTGTTTTCCAGCATTTCTTTTCTTTTTATTCTGGCACAAATGTTTCTGGATTAAGATTTAGATTAATAAATATTTCTGGATTAAGACTGAAATTAAGAAATGTTTCTGAATTAAGATTTAGAAGCAACAGGAAATAAAACTGGTTCAGATGAATTTAAAAAAAATTATAAACATTGACGGAATCATGACATTATTTTGATATACTAATGATGTAAATAAAAGAATGTACGACTTTTCTCACTATCCAGCCTCAACAGAATTCAGAAGTGTATACAAGGCTTTGTAGGTAATGAATTCTTTTCTATCCTTCCCTACCTTTCTGACACATGAAATATTGGTAGCCTTTCACTAGTATCATTTCATGGCAGATGTTTAGGCAAACTACATGTTTGATTCCACCAGTTCAAACCTTCACAGCAAGGACCCACCATGCCACATACATTGAGTTGACTCATTCCAATTCCCTTTCTATTCCATTGATAAGTTCAACTCAACTTCTTCCTAGAATTGTTTCAATGTGGAATGAATTCGCAAGAGGATGCCTTCCTGGACTTAAAGGTGGTATGTTGGGTGTATTTTAGAGGGTAATGTGTGTCCACATGTAAACAGTTAAGAAGCATAGAAAAACTTGGCTTTCTACTATGTAGCTGTAGTGAAATAAAGTTCTCAATGTCTTGTGGGTTTTCTTTTTGGTCCAGGAGTTAGGGTAAGTAAGTATAAGCATCACTATAATGGTCAGGCTCAAGTCAGTCTTGTGCAGATTTGGAATGACCAAAGGAAAGTTTATACTTATTTCACTGTTGCAAGTTTAAGCAGGGTTATAATAGTATGTCTGTTCTCTTTTTTTTTGTCCAGAAGGTAGGATAAGTAAGGACAAGCATCATTATAATGGTCAGGCTCAAGTCAGCCTTGTGCAGATTTGGAATGACCAAAGGAAAGTTTATACTTATTTCACTGTTGCAAGTTTAAGCAGGGTTATGTGGCACCTTGCATTATTAGAAATATTCATAGAAATATGATTTAATTTTTTTTCTTACTCAGTTTATTAAACAGGTTGTTAATTTTTTTTTAAAAACGGAAAATAACTGAGTTGAAAATAATTCACTAAGAGTGTACTAGACGATCCTAAGGAAAGAAGAAGGAAAGAAAGGAAAAAGGAAGGAAGGGAAGAAAAAGAAAGAAAGAGAAATGTATGACGATGACCCAATTGAGGGTGGAGATAGGAGTCAGAAAGAGAATTAGGTCAGCGTCTTGGCCGATTTTCGAAAGTCATTTTGATAAAGAATGTCGGTCAAAGCACCTAGCCTACTTTTGCATGGAAAGACACCTTATCAATTTGGATAAAGAGAAATTTTGGGAACAATGAAACAATTTTTTAATCAGAAAAAAAGTGTCTTTGGGTTGGGGGGAGTGACCGGTGGAACGATATACAGACCTGTTAAGAATTGGACACCCACGTTAATAAAGTAGAGACATTTCAATGTAGATAATTAAGATTTTTGACTATCAGGTAAAACAAAGAGGTAAAAGAGAGGGACAATTGCTTTTGGCTCACAGAGGGCGCCAAGAAGGCGGAAAAGATCCTTTCTAAAGTCAAGACTAATTAGCAGCGGGCTGTTTAACAAAGTCCAGGTGAGAAAAGCCAAAGATTGTCATTTTGCGTACGTGCAAAAAAGGGGCAAAATTGGATTTTGTTTTTTTTAAACAAGAACGATGTAACCACGCCCGCAAACAGAGGGGAGAGGATGTTCGATCAATAACAATTGGTCGAATACGATCACGTGACCTCTTGGAAGAAAAGGGAAAGAAATGTTTGATCAATAACAATTGGTCGAATACGATCACGTGACCTGCGGAAGAAAAGGGAAAGAAATGCTCGATCAGGAACGATTGGTTGAAAAGCGTCACCTGACATACGAGAGACTAAGAGAGATGGATGTCGCCGCCCCACCAAAGGTACTGCGAGGAAGTAGGGCGAAAACAATAGCGATAATGGAGAAGACAGAATTAATGCAGTTTTTGAATTATCGAGAAAACCCTGACGACAGACCCACCCCAGTTTGTTGCAAGGCCAATAAAAGCAGGGCCCCAATCGACAAAAAAATGAGTTCATCCCAGACGGCAGCGAGAAAAGAACCCTCAGACAAGAAGAACTTCCAGCCCAAGTAGATGAAGAAGAAGATTGCCTGAAAGCCTGAGAAGAATTGGAGCTGCAGACAAGCCGAAGTCGATGAGAAGTTAAAGTTCATCCCCGGACGGCAGCGAAAAAGAACCCTCAGACAAGAAGAACTTCCAGCCCAAGTAGAAGAAGAAGAAGAAATACAACTCAAGTCGAAGAGAAGAATCAACTGCGTAATGATCGATAGAAATTAGCCCCAGTGTCGAACTGAACCACACTCCGACATACATACATGATTCTAGAAAGTAGGTAATTCGACATTTTCCTATTGTGTGATAGAAGCTTGGTGCCATAGTCCACAGAGCGGTCGGGAATTGAGAACAATTTTGTTTTTATGTAACGGACTTTAAGATATAAAAAGGTTGTTACCCTTTTATCAGCAATTTTGTTTGGTGTCGTGAGTTTTATTTTTATTTGTGTTTTGCCACCCCCGGCCGGACTCAACTTGTATCGCCCCGATCCCTGCTGGTCCCGTCTGTCTAAGATCTAAACACAGCGTGGGTAGACAGACCGGAGATCGGTATAGTTACTTTAGTGACCAGGTATTGAAGTAGTCGGGAAAGGCGAGGCTGGTGATCATCTGACCAAAGGGTTGGAGCGGCACGCTTGGGACCCAGGAGGAGCGACCAGGAGGAGCGACGTCACCGTTGGCGCCGTGACCAAAGGATCCGACACTGGGCCAGGTGTGTAACCGTCACATTATAATAGTATGTCTGTTCTCTTTTTTGGGGGGGTCCAGAAGGTAGGATTAGTAAGGATAAGCATCATTATAATGGTCGAGTTGAAACAACCAAAGAAAAGGTTGATTTACTTAGTAGATGGAGGTCTTAGAAGACATGTGTAAATCCCATAAATTAAAAAATGGAAAGAGAGAGTCAGTTACCAGTGGACTGTAGAAAAAGACGTTCCTAGCAGGGATGCAATTTCCACAATGTGCTACATCTTGAAGCAAGGGGTAGAAAATGTTTGCCTTTTTATAGACTTCAACAGCGCCACCTAACAGTGTTTGATGAAGTCAAGTGGGAGTCATCATATTTTTCTTTATTGTTCTTTTTTATTATTCATTATTATTATTTTATTTATTGAGTTTATTTTAACCATTATCTATCCTACATATCCTCATAATATGCAACCTTTGCTCCTCCCCGACAACCTTTTCATTTAGTAACCCTTTATCTTGAAAGGAATTTAGCCCTGGTATTATATGAATAATAGTATAAAAAATAAGATAGAGAATATTTTTCAATGCTAATTACAATTTGAAAAAGAATGAAATTGTGAAAAAGGAGCTAAAAAAAAGAAAAATTAAAGAAATTTTATTTGACTGACCTTAATTTCTGCAGGAAAATATTGCTTACGAGTTGGATCTTCAAGAACAGTTTTAAATCCATCTCTGAGGAAACGCTTCACACCATATTTTCCTTTCAATTTTCGAAGGACTTTACTAATAGTGCGAGCATGAATATTTTGTTCATGGATACCAAAAGCTGGCCAGCTGACTGTTGGAAGCAATGAAGCATCAGTATTCTGTAAAAGACAATATATATTACACGTTACTACTACTCAATGTTACAAAACTTGCTAAGACAATATATATTACACGTTACTACTCAATGTTACAAAACTTGCTATGTAAAGTACTTGATTTAATTTAAAAAAAAACAAAAAACATAACATTTAAAAAAAAAAAAAAAAAAAAAAGAAAGAAATAATCTACATTTTTTTTTCTTTCTAATCATTTCACCCCATGCAAGGTAATAAAGTCACTAAGACACTAGGAGTTACTTAGAGAGAAAGAAAATGAGAAAGGACAAAAGAACAGGGTGCAGGAAGAGAGACGATTGTGACTGATGCTGCATTAAAATTTTTGAAGATAGTAGGAAGCAGGGAAGCAAGAAACAAAAAAGAGAGTTCCACAGGTAGGAAAGGAAATTATAAGAATAGAACTTATGGTTACATCTGTTGGTTCCAATCCTGGGTGGAATAGTTATTTATTTGTACGTTTGTAGAAAATGTGGCACAAGGCCAAAAAGGGGGTTGGGGAAGGACGGTCTTCTTCTGTCTTAATTCTAAACTTAGCTAGTAACAGACACGGACCCAAACATACCAACAATATTCCTATCACCAAAACAACACATTCACTCCTACCTTTCTTACTGCGTCCACCATAATACCTCAAATTCTCTGGGAAATCCTAACTAGTCCCTATATGTACATTTCAAAGTCTGTGGTGGGGAGGGGAAAAAAAAACAAAAATTTAAAAAACCCCAATGATTATTTACAATGTGAATTAATACTATTTACATAAAACAAAACAAAATAGGGTTAGTAATGACCCCCCCCCCCATGCCTAAAAGTGGAAGAAACATCAGTTAACTGGACGAAATAATTGCAGGATTATAACATTATAAAAAAACAAATACGCCCACAAATACGCACTCATTTAGACACAAAAACAAATACGAAAAACACACACACGAAACAAAAGTAATCCTGGGTGGAATAACTGCAAAAACATCCCTCTCCCCAAATTTATAGACAAAAACATAGAGATGCATGCTGAGATTTCTTCCTAGCCAATAAGACTTCTGTCTCATCTGCCATATTTCTGTTCTTTCTTGTGTTGAAGTCAGAATGCTACAAACAATTGTCTGTATCCCTTTTGTGTGTTAACACCATTCTTAGTTTGTTAGCTTTTTGCTTTATTACTGTTGCTTTGCCTAATTTTGTCTTGCACACACACACATTATATATATATATATATATATATATATATAGATACACCTAGTGAGCCAGACAAACCTACCTAAGTTTCACCTAAACGGATCGTCAGGGAAAGCTTGGCTAACGAGGCAAAGGGAAACACATATTTATAGGTAAAATCATACCACGTGACAAAAAAAACCAAAAAAAAAAAAAAAAACCCACAACAACCTAAGTGGGCGGGGGGTTTAAATATTTATTCAACAACAACCAAAAAAAAAAAAAAAAAAATCCTCAGTGGAAAGTCATTAACGGGAAAAATGTCTAATTTAGTAGCCATGATTTTTTATGTCTACATACATTGAGAATTTCAGTTTTAGAGTTCAATAGTTGGTTAGGGCGATCATATAAAGCTATGGCTAATTTCTCCTCAGCACATAATTTGCGAAATTTATGGCCTGCTTTATATTTTTGGCATTTTTTTTAATATTTCCCATTTAAGGATGGGGTCTATATTATCTTGTTTGGTTTTCCATACGTAGGTAGATAGCGGTACTATGTTTAATTTTTTGCATTCTTAAAACTACTTTCATGGTTATAATATCTTTTCTTAAATTTATCCTGAGTAGCACCTATGTATATTTTAGGGTTAGTATCCTCACTATTTTTGTAAATCTTCACTTGATACACCACGCATTCTTGCTGGCATTTTCCTGTAATGGACAGATGTTTTTGTTTCTACAATTACAAGTAGGAGGATTGCTACATGGGATCATTCCTAGTTTTTTTTTTATTCAATCCGTTTTAAATGAGTCTAGTTATTTATATATATATATATATATATATATATATATATATATATATATATTTAGGCAGTAATCCTTTGTTTATCCATGTTTCATTAAAAATGACAGACAAGGTACTATGGTTAAGCATTTTATTTAATTTTTCTTGTGTTCGAACAAGAGCTTTCTTTTCTGGGCCAAGGGTATGTAAGAACTGTCCAAATGTTTTATATTTCCGAGCGCTTTCAGCTATACCTTTAGCCATTATCAAGGATGATTCAATTTTTCAGCTTAATTGAGTGTGTGCATTATGTGTATGTCTTAGTGTGTGGTAGGGATGTTTTAATTTCCGAATACGGTTAGCACATTGTGGCTTTGTTCGTAGTTAATATTGTTAAGAGTTGGCCTTTTCTTTTTTATTATTAAAGCTTCCATTATTTTAAACTTTTTTTACAGGTGGATGCAGTTAATATATTTGTGTTTTCTACTAGTATGTTTCTAATGGAGTCTGGTAAATTTGTGTGTGTGTGTTTAAATGGGTCCTAATGGAGCTGTGATCAGATAGGTGTAATGTAAGATCTGGATAAGCATGTAGTTGTGTAACCGATGTAATTATTTATGAGTTCGGTTTGATCAGGAACACAGTTCTTAAGGGACATTTGAACTCATAGATAATGTTCGTTCTTTGTAATTTTGACTTAGCTGTTATTTTTGAGGATAAGGTTAGCTGTCTTAAATTTTTATAATAGATAATTAAATTGATTTTTTTTATTTGGGTCAATTGGAGTAGTATATTTCTTTATAATATGCCTTAGTGAAGATTCGTCTTGTTTGTAATTAATATGCATTTGGTTTTTGTAATAAATGTGTATGTGATTTTTGGCTGTGTGTTCACTATCGTTATTACTTACTTTGGGGAGAAATAGTCTAATTTTCTTACACACCCTTGGTCCAGAAAAGAAAGCTCTTGTTTGAACACAAGAAAAATTAAATACAGTAATAAATACCGTATGTTGGTCTGTGGAATTCATTTCATTCACTTCTAACAGTTGACTACTTCTATGTGCTGCTGGCGAATCTTATATGTGTTGTTCTTGTCTTAAATATTATCGTTCATTACTAACCTTCGTGCAATTATTCCATTCACCTTCCTAGTAGCAGGCCTCACAATTCAATATAATCACTCCACTTCATGTTAATGTAAACCATGTCACCAAAAAAGAACTCTCCTGGAGGCTAGACTCAGCCATGCTGATAGAAGGTAAAAAAAAGGCTCTTTATAGTGATTAAAAGGTAGCAGTTTCCTTTTGGA
Organism: Acanthosepion pharaonis; assembly: GCA_903632075.3. Taxonomy (NCBI): domain Eukaryota; kingdom Metazoa; phylum Mollusca; class Cephalopoda; order Sepiida; family Sepiidae; genus Acanthosepion; species Acanthosepion pharaonis. Next base: position 617,183 of record CAHIKZ030000903.1, on the reverse strand, counting down.
GGTGTTAAAATTTACAAGCTATTTCTGGCCTCAGCCAATAACTGATTGAAGATCATTTTCAAGAGCAGCTACCAATTTTACTTTGTCGAACATATCTGTTGTAACCTAAGGAAGGTTACTGAATCGAATAATTACACGAAGGTTGGTAATAAACAATGATACTTAGGACAAGAACAACACATATAAGATTCGCCAGCGGTGCATAGAAGTAGTAGTCAACTGCTAGAAGTGAGTCAAGTTAATTCCACAATGAATCTCCAACTGCAGACCAACATACGGTATTTGCAATGCATTTATGGGAATGGGGACATACCCATTATGGTCCATAGGTATGCTATGACAATATCAAACTTACTATAAGAGACAGGTGTAACTTGTTGTGTGATCAGTATCAGAATAGATACTGAGTGAGGAACTGATAATATCAAGAAGATCGTTGAAGAAAATAAGAAACAGCATAGGTCTAAAGATAGAGCCCTGGAGACCCTCACATTAATGTATCATAGATTAGTTCTGAATGAAAATTCAAATAAACTGGAGATTGAATTAATGATTTCTTCAAATTCTTTACCTTTGAATTAGATTCCCCAGGTAAAATTATTGAAGATCAAAATTGACCAGAAAGCAAAAATTTGGTTTGGTTTATTTTGTTTTACGGCATGTCAACCTCAATGGGTTATTTAATGCCGACAATATTTTTATTGCTGGTAATATTTTTTCAAAAATGTATGGCTGCTAATATTTTTTTTTCTTCAAAAATCTATTTCTGATAATATATAACACAGATACTGAGCTTTTAGTTTTGTAAATTCCTATAAAGTAAAGCTGAATTCGTTGGAGAATTGAACTCAGTTTCGCATTTATTCATAAAGATTCCATAATATAGGTTTTACTTAATTAGCTATTATCTTTCTCTAACTCTTCAAATGTTGAAATTATAACTAATTCTAATTTCTATTTTCCCATCTTTACACTATATTAATTTTCTCTTATAAATTGTTCCCTGTTCTGTCACCCATGAAAGTTGATTCCCTGTGTTGTGCGTGTCAATCCTTGTACACTTATAAATCTACCATTCATCCCTGCATTGAATATTGATGCTATATCTGGTTTGGTTTGTTTTACGGCATATCAACCTCAATGGGTTATTTAATGCAGACAAGATTTTTATTGCTGTTAATATTTCTGTTCAAAAATGTATTGCTGATAATAAATTTTTAACAAAAAATTTATTGCTGGTATTAAAACCTATTCTTACACTTTCATAGTGTTTTGACCCCAGTTTTGGGGTTAACTATTTGCCTGTAGTTGGGGCTCTAACGGGTGCTACTACCCTGGGTCAGGGTGGACCTGGGAATACTAGCAATTAAGAGGTGGTTCCACACTCCTCAAAACCTACTGATCAGAGGCCTTGCTGTCGGATGTAGTTTATCATTTTACTCAGGACACGCAAAAAGTCAGAAGAGATAAGCAAGACATGTGAGGTAAGAAACTTTTAGCATAAAACTTATGGTTACATCTAGGAATTTCAACTGTAAAATGATGAGACCTAGCTGCCAATCAGGTACTGAACTTAAATTCTAGGTACTACAGAGGAAATCTCATCAGAAAAATTACTATGAAAATATTTATAGAAAAGCTACAAAAAAGTTATATTACAGTAGGGAGAAAGTGTCTGAAGCTGAGATGTCAGGTTAGGTCCAATAACATTGCAGATTCTTCTTTGGATTTTATCAAGAATCATCACTAAATACATACTAGAAGCACCAGTTTTATATTATAAATTGTTCCCCAAAGAAAATTCAAATGGGCTGGAAATTGAATTTATGTTTTTCTCAAATTTTTACCTTTGAATTAGATTCCCGAGGTAGAATGGTTTCAAAAATTGTCCTGTTGCGGTTGTGAGCATCAATGTCAATATAAATAACTGACCAGGCTGCACCTTGGTCACCAAAAACATTCAGTCCTGTGATTGATTCAAGTGCGGCCTTTGCAAAACCAACTGAGCTGTGAAAGAAAAAAAAAAACAATTGAGATAGGAGGAAAGGATAATAAAATAAAATTTAATAGATCTTTTAATTAGTTTAAATTCAGTTACTTGGTTGAAATAATGTCATTTAAATTAATTTACATCAACCAAACCAGACCCCCTTTAAGGACAGACTATTCCTAGAAAAAAACTATGAATTGGGTGGGGGGAAGTCTTTGTTTTTTTTTGTTTTTTTTTAATTTGGCCAATTGAAAAGAAATTTATTATTTTTGTACATTGATTGCACTCACATTTCTAGTTGTGTAACATGACTACAAGTGTTGCTTTAAATAATTCTGGAAAATATTTGTATTCACTGACTCATGATGAAAGGAGAAAAACAAAAGAGGATGCTTTTTAAAGGTTTATATTACCTCCCTTTTTTGACCATCCTATTATAACTTCACCAGTCCACATGACCACTAGGCCCTGCCAATACCTCAGAAATAATGGACTATACTGTTTTGATTGCATGGAAAGGGAGTAAAAGACACTACTTTATTTTAATGAGAAAATAAAGCAGGGAAGTCAGGAGTGGAGAGAAAGAATCAGATTAAGCCGATAATAACATTTACTACATTTCGGTCCCAGCCAAAAGACCAAGACCTCCTGACGATCACGATGAAAGCACCATTTTTCAGATGCACAGTATTCAGCGATGGAAATTGAGTAAGGTATTTACAAAAAAATCTAGTTAACATAAATAAAATATTGTCTGCTGAATTATTTTAAATTATTATTAAGAGAAATGTTTGTAGAACTAGGATTTGGCTACAGAGAAAGAAAGAAAGAAAGAAAGAAAGGAAGAAAGAAGGGAAGATTGAAGTGTTTAATGTCTCCTGCCAATACCTCATAAATAATAGACTAATCTGTTTTGATTGTGTAGAAAAACAAGAGACATAAGCTACCTGGTTTCAGTGAGAAAAAGAAAGAAAGGAAGAGAGAAGAGGGGAGAAAGAGAGAGAGAATCAGATTAAGCTGATAAAAACAGATTCTACACTTTGATCTTAGTGAAAAGGCTGAGAACCGATTAAATTTTCTTGCTACCACAAGGTCAATTTAATATGTGGAGGCTGAGCATGTGCACTCAGCCTTTGTCAGTGTAAGTTAGACTGGCATCAGTATTACTACTGATTCCCCTCTTCTTTAATGTCTTGAGGGGAAGTACTACTGTGGGCAGCTGTTTCCTGAGGCCGGCAATTTGCAATAATATTTTCAGTTGTGTGCCTATCTGGAGAAAGTGGCACAACTGAGAGATGAAATGTAGCTTATCGGCCAGAGGGTAAATACTACAATTTGATCCCAGCCAAAAGACCAAGAATGATAGTGACTGTGATAAAAGTGCCATTTTTTCAGACAAACAGTATTGAATGATGGAAACTGTAAGGTAATCCCCCAAAAATCTAGTTACCATAAATAAACTAACATCATCATCAATATCTGTCTATATTTCTGAGATATGGTATTGTGACTATTTACACTATCTACATTGTTATCCTCAACTTTATTGCTATATTCATGACATTCTGGCCATTGTACACTTTGGTTTTCTTCAGTTGTCCCCAGGGACAGATGGCCCAGTGGATAAAAATGTTGGTTAATTGATGCAAAAATACATGGCCACAACAGAGAGAACAAAGACAAGGACACGTGGCACGGTGGATAAAGGCGTTAGTTAGATCCAGTGACAGGACCCAAAGAGTGTGAGTTCAATACCCGGTTAAGGCAGTGGAAAACTTGGAGAGGGGAATTAACAGGAGATAACTGTTAACTGATATCCATTAAACATGGCATGTGGAACTAGAACAGTCTACCCCAGTGAGCAAAATAAAGGGTTCAGTTCGACATTACAACCACCTGAAGAAGGCTGGAGTGTACAATGGCTGAAACGTTGTAATAAATATGGCGACAAAGATGAGAGCAATAGTCCGAATAATGTAAATAGTGTACATAATACCTCATCTCAGAAATATAGACAGATACTGAGGATCCGAAACGTTGCAATAAATATGGCGACAAAGATGAGGAGAATAGTCCGAATAATGTAAATAGTGTACATAATACCTCATCTCAGAAATATAGACAAAGAACAAAATCTTGGAGAGTTGAGTTATCAAGGGGAATTAACTGAAATGGAGATATCCAAAGACATGGCAGGTTGAAACAGAACAATCTATCCCTGTAGATTAAATAAAGGGTTCAGTTCAAAATTCCAAGAAATATCACCTAAAGAAGCCCAGAGTGTACATCAGCTGAAACGTTGTGAATATGGCAATAAAGATGAGGATATGTTTTTTATTCTGTAATGAGAAATAACGATTTTATGGCATTGTTTTGTTAACATTGAAAAAAAAAAAAAAAAAAAAAAAAAAATGAATGATGCATGTTATTGAAAAATAAAGTTTGTATGTTATCCTAAATGTTATTTAACACGATTATGAAAATTAATGATTGGTGTGAAAGCATGCATAACTCTACAAATCAAGAAAGATTCGTTTACATTACTTGTTATGTAAGCAAATATATGGATATAGATCCGACAGTATGAAGAAAAATATATACGGAAAAAACAAACAAAAATCCTTATATGCAATTATGCTGTTTTAATGTTAATATGTCAACGTCGGACGTTTCAGTCTAATAAACCATCTTCAGGACATATTCATAAAATATAATTAACATTATCAACATATAATTAATTATAATTAACATTATCTTTGTCATGTTGAATTGATAATATTAATTATATTTTATGAATATGTCCTGAAGATGGTTCATTAGACCAAAACATCCGACGTTGACATATTAACATTAAAACAGCATAATTGCATATAAGGATTTTGTTTGTTTTTTCCGTGTATATTTTTCTTCATTACTTGTTATGTGTGCATGTTGCTCAGCAGAACTTTTGTAAATTGTTGTGTAATCGTCTCTTGAATATTGCATTTTAATGTGAAATCAAGAAGTAAAAGTAGTTTTATTACATTTATAACTGTAGTACAGAATTATAATGTGAACTGGTTTCAACTAGAAATATTTACATCGGTAGTTACCATACCAAGGCAGTTATTAGGCTCTTGCAATCTATGGTGCAAGCATACTAGCCTACTTACCAGTGCTGATACACCACAGGATTTAAGGTTAGATTCATTTAACTGTTGTACTAGACGACACACTATTTTGGGGGGTCAATTTTTAAGATTTAAAGGTTGCATTACATGCAGAAAAATATGATATGTTTTGTCTGAAGGAATAATCTACGATTTTTATCTATAAAAATAATTTTATTATTATACATAAAAAAAAAAAAATTGTTTTTTTTAAAAAATCATTAAAAGTCAAAATATTGAAAGAAAGTTAACACATAACAAAAGAAATAAAAAGCAATCAATTAACAAACCTGTTTTCACTGCCAATGAGAGACTCCATTGTTATGGTAACACAATCTTGATTTGTTTACTAGCATCAAATGACACCTTTTGTCACCATAATAACGAAATATCTTATTCTAAGAACAGGAAACCAAACTGAGTGACTAATAAATATATAGAGTGAAATTGTGTTTTATGTTATAGAATAAATTATAATTATTATCTGTCATTGTTGTTGCTCTCATAACAATAATTTAGTAAATAATAAATTTACTAAATAACTTACCTAGCATGAATTTCAGTTGAGCCATTATTATATTTTGTACCTCTTTCCCACATTCCATAATCTGGAGTTCGGTAAGCTCTTTCTACAGAAAATACTAAGTTTTGTACAAAGTTCACTTCATCAGTGGAGAATATTACCTGTAAGAGTAAAGAAGAAATGGAAATTGTGACATTTCATGAATGCATTGTCTTAACAATTATTAAGTTTTACTGCAATCAGTTTTGTTAAATAAAATACAACAAACTGAATATCCAAGATCAGCTTTAAGAGTTGTAAAGTCAAACCAGAAATATTTCTTTTGCAGCATCCCTAACCTGCTCACAGCCCCCAATTTTTTTTTCTTCAATCATTTCACTCCAATAAAACCACTAAGATGCAAGGGGTTACTGAGAGTGAAAGAATATGGGGAAAAGAAAAACACTATTAAGGAGAGAGAACAATGAAAGAAGAGAAATTAAGAAGAGAGAAGATAAAGATTGTTATAAACAAATAAAGCCACAAAGACTCAAGGGATTGCTGAGTGTTATAAAATATGAGAAAGAAAAACAGTATTAAGGACAGAGAATAATAAGAGAAGAGAAATTAAGAAGAGAGAAGATAAAGATCGTTATGAGTCTATCAATTGAATAGAATTTTATTATGAACAATTGTCTTGTAAATGGAATTTGTAATGCATTCTGAATGTAAAAATAAAGAAAAAAGTGTGCAAGACAATAACAAACACTACCTGCCAAAAAAAAGTGAAGTTTTGTTGAAATCGGTTGAAAAATGTAGGAAATCTGATCCCATATATAAAAGAACACACACACACACAAACACAAACAACCTGGGTTTTATAATAAGTACAACTTGATATGAGTTGTCCCCCCTTTCATTCTGGTGACAGAATCATGTCTTATGTTTTCAAATTGATTTTGTGCAAAAACAATTGTGTTTTCCTATTTTTGATGCTGTTAGAACCACCACAAGGTAATTTTACGCAGTCCTGTGAAGTTTTGTTGAAATTGGTTGAAAAATGTAGGAAATCCGATCCAATATATAAACGTACAGACACACACACACAAACACACACACAATCTGTTTTATAATAAGTAAGATGTAAACTTTTACCTGAAGACCTGATGAAATCATCTGTACAAGGAAAATCAAATATAAGCCAATAACATCAATCTGAAAAAAAAAAAAAAAAAAGTATATATACATATATATCAAAATACCTGCTGGCCAATACAGCATTCAGATAAGAAGAAAATGGTCAATAATACAGAATTTAAAAGCTTAGGAATAATTAGGAACAATTACATGAAAGAAATTTAAGAAAATATCGGGTCACTTTTAGGACATGAAATGTGTGTAGGTTATTCTATCTTGAATCAACCAATAGCCACAGGTGACCCTCTCAGAAAAATCTGGGAAAATCCACAGACATTTATTGACTGAATCTATTATTAAATCCTAAATATTAGATCTTTATCTTTTATTATTTTTAAAATCAGAGCATCTTGAAATTTCACTGCACTTTTACCTTTTGCTAAATAAGGCTCTCTACAGATTCCTGTCATTTATAGCTCTAAGGATATTGCATTTACAGATTTGATACTTGATGACATTAGTTAATCTTTACTGTAGATTCTTCTATGTGCTGTGACCTTTCAGGACGTTGGTGATCATGGCTCTCCACAGTTTCCTGTCCTCTTCATAAATTTTGTCTTTTTGCCATCAACAACTTAAGTGTATATTATGTATTTTTATAAGAATCTTAAAAATGGCTGAAATGACAAATTTTGAAAAGATGCTGTCCAACTTGAAAGGTTCTCATTTACAAAGCATGTAAGATACAGCATCTACATTAGTTTTCCTCTCATATATAACCTAATAAATTATTTCTATGTAGTAACCATATTCATTCTTGATATAGGAAAGTCAATATTAGGATTTGAAAATTGCTCATTTTTTTTTTAATCCTTAAAATTGCCTATTTTTATGACATCATCAAACTGGTTAGGCTATTTAAGAAAATTTTTATATTTTGACCACATATTCTTAAATATCTGAAGATCATATGACAGAAGTTTTGTTTTGCAGACAAACTTCCCTCTTGGATTAAAGCATATTTTTCTAGAACCACTTCTCATACTGAAATTATGGTTTTTCAATTTTTGGCTGCTTATAAATTTTATATTTAAGAAAATATGAAGCTGAAAATTGTTACCCCTAAAATTTCTATGTTTGGCTTCATTTGACCTTTGTTCAAAATAATTTAGATACTGTGAACCCTTAAAAATGTTTTTTTGGATGGTCTACAAAATTTTTAACTGAACAAAGTAACTAAACCAAAACATTAAACTAATTATTCCACTAGATTATTTTAATTTTAAATACATCAAGTCAAAATAGGGAAAATGCATCAGAATTTGTTCAAATTGAGCAATTTTATTGATACAAATCACAATCAGTGAGGCCAAAATTACACAAACATTTTTAAAAGACATAAACAAAAATATTTAGTTATGACCCAGTGGATAAAAGCATTGGCTGAAATAATTCAATGACTTGACCCAAAGAGTTGTGAGTTCAATACCTGAACAAAAATTTGGAGAGTTGAGTTACTAAAGAGAATTAACTGAAAAACTGAGATATCCAGAGAAGGCATGGCATGTGGAACTAGAATAATTTACCTCCATAGACTAAACAAAGGGTTCAGTTCAAAATTCCAGCATATATCATCCGAAGTAGGCTGGAGCATACAATGGTGAAAATATTGTGAATATGGCAATAAAGATGAGGACAATAGTCCGAATGATGGAAATAGTGTAAATAGTTACAATACCTCATCTCAGAAATATAGACAGATACTGAAGGATCAGTTTGGATCTGATATACGAAAAATATGAAGAATATGGCAATAAAGATGAGGACAACAGCCCAAACGATGGAAATAGTGTAAATAGTTAAAAGACCTCATCTCAGGAATATAGACAGATAAATATTTAAGTTTAGTGATAACAGTCAATACTTTCAGTGATAAGTCAGTATTTTAACTAGTAGCTTTTAATATTCCAATGTATTTAAAATTGCTAATACCTTGATTGTGTAATTTATTATTTGTAAAATAATTAAAATTTCATGTGATGTATCATTTTGTGTGAAAAGAATTTAAAGCTTTTTTGCAGCTAAAAACATACATCATGCAATGGATATTTCCCACTTTTATAGTAGAGCCAAGGAATTTCGATAATGGAAATTTCCAGAGTTAAGCAAGACCCATTTAGAATGGCATTCTTTGTTATTTTTTTTTAAAACTCTTACTTTGGAACGAGGATAAAAAGATGTTTATCATAATGCCCCCCACCCCCAAGTGCCAAAGCACAGGATGTTTTTGTTGCAATTGTCACTTACCTGTAAGTGGCCATATTCATCATCTTTGTAGACTGGGTCTCCTGTGACAATGTCAAATACTGTGTGAAGTGCATTTATGGGATTTTGGTCATATTTGAATTTTTCAACCTAAAAAAAAAAAAAAAAAAAAAAAAAAAAAAAAAAAAAAGGTTAAAAAATAATAAATAAATAAAAGAAAATTTGTTTAAGTCAAACTTTGTTTAAAAAATATGTAAAAAAAAAAAAGTTAAAAAAAAAAAAAAAATTAAGAAAAATTACTTAAGTCAAACTTGGTTTAAAAAAAATGTGAAAAAAAAATTTAAAAATAATAAATAAATAAATAAATAAAAAAAATTGCTTAAGTCAAACTTGGTTTAAAAAAATATATATATATATATATATATATATATATATAAAAAAAAAAAAAAAAAATTCCTATTTTCAGAATTTCTCCATTACAAATTATCAGAAATAAATAACAAGGTTTTTAAAAAAAGATTCCTGTGACAGAGTTCAGAGACAGAGTTTACAATAATTCTACAACACAAATTTTTTTTGTTTATTCAGGATAGTGACTTAAAAAAGCCATTCTGTTAGAAAAACTATTAATTCTTTTAATCATTTCACCCCAAGCAAGGCAAGAAAGCCACAAAGATGCAAGGAGCGGAAGAGAATATGAGAAAACAAAACAAAAAACACTATTAAGAAGAGAGAACAATAAATGAACACAATTTAAAAAGATAGAAGATAATGATAGACATTGCATTTAAATATTTGAAGATCAAAGTTGACTGGTAGGCAAGAAGCTGGAAGAGAGTTTCACAAGCAAGAAGTGTGAGAAAAACTGTTAGCATAGCACTTATGATTACATCTTGCCTTTTCAATTGTAAAATGATGATACCTAGCTGCCAATCTAGTACTGCACTTAAATTCATAAAGTTTAGGTAGCAAGGATGAAAGTTTATCAGAACAATTACCATGAAAGTATTTATAGAAAAGGTACAGGGAAGCAATGTTATGGTGGTGGGAAAGTGACTGAAGCTGAGATGCCAGGTCAGGGCCAATAACATTGCAATACCAATCTTTGGATTTTATCAGGAATCTCTGAATATATGGCAGGACAACAGATGAAATGTGAAAATTTAAAAACAGTGTTAGCTGGCAAAACGATGACAGAGTTCCCTAGCCTTCCAGAGTTGCTACCAGCAGCGGTAGAACTACTGGGAGAAGTGTATAAACTCCCAAGGAGAGTGTAAAGTGAAAATATGGCTATAAGAAGACTGTGTTGATTATTTATGGCTAATTTATTTAAATAATGCACTGATTATCATTTGTGTCATATGGCAATAATTGTAAGTAATATGATGCACTAAAATAAGTAACCAAATAATCGTTTTAAGTTCTGATTATTGCTGCATAAATTAATTAATAAGAACATTTCTGTGAAAGATTTTTCAGGGTAATTTAACTGAAATGTTTAAAGATAAAGTTGTATAAAATTTTTAGTAAAAATTAACTAATTTGTTTTTATTTACACTACTTACATGCGGACTATTGTCCTCACCTTTGTTGTTGTTATCACAATGCTGTGGTCATTTTGCCCCCTGGCCTTCATCCGGCTTAATATTGATCAGAGTAACCTCCAGGGAATTCCAAACAAACTTTTATTTAATCTATGGCATTGTTCCACTGACCATGTCTGGGGATATCTCGTTTAGTTCTTATTTTTAGTACTGTTCAGTTATTGCTCACCCTCTTCCTACTGAGTCCAAGTACAAAATGCCTAGCCCTGGGATTGAAATCCACAATTACTAAGCCATCAAATTTACAAACCAATGCTTTAATCCATCTAAATAAAGGGTTCAGGTTGAAATTCTCTGTAGGTTACCCAGATCAATATACACCTGATGAAGGTTGGAAGGGCCAATGGCTGAAACGTTGTGATAACAAAAAAGATGAGGAAAATAGTTCGCATATATATAGTTTAAATAATGATTTCTCCACATTCTAGAAATTTGAACAGAAATTAATTTGTTTTTGTTTTTATTTATTTATTATTCATTTTTATTTATTTATTTTATTTATATTTTATTTTATTTATCATTTATTACTTATTTATTTATTATTACCTGTACTGTAATTTATCCCAAGAATCTTCTTCTCATAACAGGAAGAAGCCGGCTCAATCTGCCCAGGGTGAATGTCGCATCAGTACAGTACAGTAGTAGTACCTGTACTATAGGGTAGCCATGGAAAAACTAAAGGGTTTGAGAAAGTCATAACTTTTTCATTTTCAATCTTTTCTTTTGGTGGTGGTGGTGGTGGTGGGGGGGTTGTAAAGCATCCCTTTGAGATTAAAATATATATCATATCCAGCAATGAATAAAACTCATTGAGTTTTTCTATTCAAATGAAAGATCAATTATTCAAAGTCGGGAAAAATAGCAGCAACATATTAATATCAGAGTATCTCCCAGCGATAACATGATTTGAAACCTAATCGAGTGGTATGAAAATACTGGATCAGTCAGCAATCTACTGGGAAGAGGTCCTAAGCACACTGTGTGCACTGATGCAGCGGTGGAATATGTACAACAGAGTGTCATTGAGGATCCATCAGCTTCTACTCAACTAGATATCACCATAAAATCGCTTTAAAAGATTTTGAAACTTGATTTAAAAATATTTCCAGACAAGATTCAAAATGGTCAAAACTTTACTACCCAAAGATACTCATGTGTTTGTAAAAGTTATTTTTGTTTTATATCCTCCATTCTTTCATTAAAAAAGAAAAAAAACAAAAAAAACTGAATGGATCAAAATGAATATTAATTTTTTAAACATTGCTTAAAGTTGCTTTGGCTATGTTATTAACAACCATAAATGGTAAAGTAAAAAAAAGAAACATTTTGATTTTTAGATGGTTTGAAATCTTTTCAAGACAGTTCTGGGATGATGGTAAAAAAAAAAAAAGTTAATCTGGAGCCCTGGTCATATGCAAGCAGTGTAAACTGATTAATGTGGCACAATGGAACCACACTTGATTGGTTAGGATGCCAACAAAGTTAAATGGACTGTAAATGCTCTGGGTAACTGGTGGTTTTATGATAACTGCGTCACCAGTAAAAATCAAGATATGAGAGTTTCAAAGCAACCACTGATTGTAAATAAGTAGGGAAAAAAAAAAAAAAAAAAAATGTCTGAATAAATAAATAAAAACTTTTGGGATCAAGTGACACTCAGACGGATTTTAGTGAATTGCAGTCATGGGCTTCTACAGTAAGGCTGCATTCTAAATGAGACAACCAGTCATGGTTATGGTTAGAGTAAGCAGGTTTTTGGACGGGTTTAATGGGTTTAGAGAGGACATACCCACATTAAAAAGGCTTTTTGAACTATTGTTCTCCATCTTGGTTGTTATTATAGACACAACATTTCAATCAAGTACTCTCTGGTCCTCATCAGATGTCTATTGATTGGTTGATATGGGATATCTGTTGATTATTGAAATATTTTGTCTATCTGATGTCAGTTATTGTTTCTTCAAATTCTTCTCTGGATTTTGTCAAGAATTTCTAAATACATAGCAGAAGCACCAGACTAGATATGACAGCAATGTTCAATGCATAGATGAATGGTAAACTTATAAATATGTAAGATAGAGTCTGACAAGAAAAATTGTCTGGCACAACTAGTTAAGAAACCAAAACTAAAAGCAATGGTGGAAAATGGACAGTATCTTTGGGTTCAGCATCCCTAAATTGTTCAAAATTAGGCAAAACACTCCATGCATCCTTTAAAATAAAAAAAGGAGGCCCATGTGACTTAAACATGATTTTAAAACATATGGGAAGATATGCACAGCTATATGTAAGTATTTTATTGATTTTGATTCAAATTTTATTGAATAAATGTGAATAATTAAAAGAACAGACCTTGTGAGACAAAACAGTTTGATGCATCCAACAGTATAGGATACCTCGCATAGTTTTGACAGCACTTTGTGCAAGTTCTTGAGTACGGCCTTTGTCATCATCAATGTGTCTAGAAAAGAAAACTTCATATGTTACTGAAAAGGGCACAAAAAATTTATATATTGTAATTTATGATTTAAATACAATGTGTGTTACTACCTTTGTCCCATAATACATGTTCATTTTCATTCATTTTTTATACATTAAATATAACAATTATTATGGGACAGAAGTAGTCTATTATTATTTATATAATACTACTTTTGTCCCATAATAATTGTTCCATTTGCTTAAACATTTCATACACTAGATGTACCAAGCATTATGGGACAGAGGTAGTCAATTATTATTTATAGAATACTACTTTTGTCCCATAATAATTGTTCCATTTGCTTACACATTTCATACACTAGATGTACCAAGCATTATGGGACAGAGGTAGTCAATTATTATTTATATAATACTACTTCTGTCCCATAATAAATGTTTCATTTACCTACATATTTCATACACTAAATGTACCAACTATTATGGGACAGGGTTTTTTTTTTTTTTTTCACATTTCAATTTTTTTATTACTTGATAGATGTAACAAACACCATTAAAAATAAAATAAAGCTGGACACCTCATTCAAACAAAGGTATCCACTAAAAATAAGATTTGATGTAATATAAATGTGGGGTTAAAAATAAATTAATTCTTTATACATTTTGTTCATGCTTCAGATACGAAATCTGAGCAGTGAGGGTTTGCAGAAAATATGAAGTGAATGTGCGTTCCTTAAAAGGGTGTGTATAACCTGGCTGGGATGTGATGCTATCTGTGGCTGAGTGGTTTAAAACATGCCACATCAAATGGTTGGTTTCTCTTATAAAAGGTGGATGCAGATTCTTTAAATTTTCTTGAGTGGACAGGCCAGCAGACATAATACATACTATTTCAAAAAACAAAAATGGACATCTATTTCAAACATGGGTATCTAATAAAGATAACATTTGAAGTAATAACAATATCAGATTAAAAATAAAGCCATTAATTCTTTAGAAACACACACAAACATTTTATTGGTATATGTTATTTATATAGACACAAATATTTAAGTATGTTCTGTTTATAATATACAGTATTAACAACATTTACCAGACTGAATGTCTGGAACATTTTATAGAAAATATGTGTCGTATGACGGGAATCGAACCTGTATCTTACATGGAACCGCCATATAACCTGATGTGCTATACCATTTAGCTATGAAGAAAGAGTCTAAACACACTGGCATTGATAAAACAGACGACAGATATCTCTGTCCGCCAAAATAAGCTATTCCCCATATGAGGTAATTTGGGATTTTATTGTTTATTAATTATATATATATATATATATATATAACAATGAATTATGAATTATTCATACAAAAAGTAAATTAGTAAAGTTAATTTTGTTAGCAAAGGGATTTTGATATTTTATATCAGTAACTTTACTAATTTACTTTTTGTATGAATACTTCATTGCAATATAAATTGAACTGCACCACACACATATATATATATATATATATATATATATACATACAATATTCTCAAATAGAGAATATCTGTAGAAGAGACTTTAAAAATACATATTTTAAACCAGTTAATTTATAATATCTATGCTCTGTAAATTTACACTGAGCACGGTTTTGTAAAAATAAAAATAAAAAATATCAATAAGAACACCGGATTATATATCTTACTGTTCTTTCTTTTTTTATATTTTATATATATATATATATATATATATATATATATATATATATATAAAAAAATTAACCATCTTTTTTCCTAAATTGTGAATAATCTTTCACAAAACTGGCTGCAGCAGATGCACTAAATAAATGTCCAAAATCAAGGTCTAATTGCTGTTTAATTACACAAAGTGTAATTAGACAGCAATTAGTGCCAGCAATCTGTTTCATGATTGAACACAATCTTCATGCCTGAAGTTTTTACCCCAGTGCCAACTTTTATACTGTATATTTCTGCATATAAGACAACCTTTAAATCACAAAAATCACTCTTAAAAATTGGGGGTTGCCTTACAATTCTATAAAAGAAACTTTAAATTCTGAGTGATGTTTGTCAGTAGACTAACCCTGACCTCTGCGCAATAAGCATTAATGTACATGAAAAGATTCACATTATCAAATAACCTGATAATAAAAGTAATAAAACCATTTCTACCTTATATATTACTGGCATAACTTCATAATAAATTGCCCATTTGAAGACTAATTCCTTATCAATGAAATTGACTTGTATCCATGCAAGCTCAGCTGAGAAAATGTAAATGAGTTATAACTGCGTTCACAGCAATATTTCTTTCATTAAACATTTAATAATCACCATGGTTAATTATGACAGTAATATGACAGTAATAACATTGAGGATAACATAATATTCATTTCTCATTATAAAGTCTATCATTTTGGTGTTAGATAATAACACAATTTAGGATTATTTTTTGATTGTCTTTGAAGTATAAGTAAATGACCATGAGTACACCAGGTTGTTTATAACTGTTTAGATATAGAAAAAGAAGAGGAAGACGAAGAATCAGTATTTGCAAGAGATCACGTGATGAAATGTAAACAAAACCAATGGTTTCCCTTCTAAGGGACGTGTGCAGGAAAAACAATATAGAATCGGTGTTGTTATTTTAAATTTCTAAAGACACAGTAACAATATTTCCAATAAAATCATCTTTATATAATCAATAAGCAGTCATCTTATACTACAGGTATAGGATAATTTCATGAAAATTTGCTACATTTTTTACCTTGACATAGGTGGAAATATACAGTGTTTATATATGCTCTACTCTTGATATTGAGCACTTTTACACATAAATATAGCCTACCGTAAAACTATATTTTATTATATATATATATATATATATATATATATAGTGCAGAGTGCGATGGATAAATTGTCACCATTTTATATTTTTCATTTTGTACATGTGTATTGCTTGTTTTTGTTGACTGCACAATAGTGTCAGTTGGGTACCATTTATGAGAAAAAGAGCACCATGATGCAGTTCACTCTGCCAGAAATTTGGAAACAGCATGCTGTACTGCTTGGCATTTGAGCTAGAAGCTCCAATATGAACAGTTCAGAATGTCAATCTGAGGACAGTGCAGAGGATTCAGAAAGAGTTGGATGAGTCTAATAGTGATTACGAAGGTATGGCAGCTCAGAAAACTCACTCTGTTCTGATAAGAAAAGAACTCTCAAATTTGTCGGTGAGGGCCTCAGACTCAACACAGAGCCTATATCAAGTGCCTTGAGGAGGTAGTGCTGCCCTGGGTCAAGAGGGTGGCTGCTGGAAAACCCTATATCTGGCAACAGGACTCTGCACCATGCCACACAATCATTGCTCTCAGACAATTTCTGTGACCACATCACCCATTACATCTGGCCACCTAACTCTCCAGAATGCAAACCCTTTGATGATTATGTGTCAGGCACAGTTGAGAGAGAGAGAGAGAGAGACCAACAAAATTCCATGTAACACCAAAGATGAACTGAAGGCAAGGATTATGTCAACCTTCACCAACACTGTCCAGAAGAGTTACAATAGATTCCAAAGTTGTCTGGAAGCCACGGTCAAAGCTAATAGTGATTTTATTGAATAAATTTTCTATTTCAAGATAATTTTGTGTAATTTTGGTAAATATATCTGTTAAAATGAGATAATGAGATGTCAGTGTTATTTTCATTTTTGTTTAATTTAGATGACAATCTATCCATCGCACCATATATATATATATATATATATATATATATATATATATATATATATATATATATATATATATATATAAAACTTGACTCTCCCGCTGAATTCGACGTGAGGAGGGTCAAGCAGATCAGCTCCTAGGAAACTGACAGCCCGATAACAGCTCATGAGATTTGATTACAGTGGTGAAGGTTTCGCGCAGGATCATCCACACTTTTTGAAGGGCTGACTACAGAGATCTGGTCCACTACGTGCCACAAGGTCCCTAAACGACCCTCTGCAGGTTTTGAATTCAGAGTTGTCCTTCTCCTAGACCAGTTGCCATCCAAGGCTATAGAACTCATTCTGTCCATAGCTGGAGGGAGAAGAAGAGGATTCACACCTTTCCCAAGGGTATTAGCACGTAAGTGAATGTAATCAATTCGACTGGAATTCAAACTCGGCTTTCCCATTCCTCAATCTGAGCCGCTATCCATTACGCCACCGTGTCTCCATATATATATATATATATATATATATATATATATATATATATATATATATAATTAAACTCATTTTGAAAAATCCTCAAATTTTTGATTTGCTAATCAAATCAATCTTGAGGGAAAAAAAGGTTTTAAAAAAAGAAAGAGCTACAAACGTGAACTTCTGTCGACAAAAAAAAAAAAAAAACACAGATGCAGGTCTGAAGCCCCTAAAAAAAAAAAAACCCCGATACAAGTAACAACTAACAAAAGCGCTCAATACAAGCGTAGAGCAGACCTAGATACACCTAGTGAGCCAAACAAACCTACCTAGGTTTCACTAAACGGATCGTCAGGGAAAGTCAAGCTAATGAGGCAAAGAGAAACACATATATTTATAGGCGATAGCCAAAATCATACCACGTGACCAAAAAAACAAAAAAAAAAAAACACAAACACCTAAGTGGGGGGGAAAGTATTTATTCAACGAAAATGGGGAGGGAAGAAAAAAACAAAAAACACGCACATTAAGGTGGAATATCAATAACAGGAAACTGTCTAATTTAGTAGCCAAGATTTTTTATGCCTACATACGTTAAGGATTTCAGTTTTGGAGTTTAATAGCTGGTTAGGTTGATCATGTAAAGCTATGGCTAATTTCTCCTCTGCACATAATTTACAAAACTTATGGCCTGCTTTATATTTTTGGCATTTTTTTTAATATTTCCCATTTGAGGATGGGGTCTATATTATCTTCTTGTTTAGTTTTCCATACATAGGTAGATAGCGTGGTACTATGTTTAATTTTTGCACTGGTTTTGTACACTGGTTTTTTTAAAAATTCGGATTCTATCTCGATATAGAAACTAATTTGAAAATCATCAACTATCTAGATATTACGTTGAATTTACAAAATGGCACAATATCCCCGTATAAAAAAGAAAACCAAGAACCCCAGTATTTACACATAAAATCTAATCACCCAGCCCATATCATAAGGCATATTCCTAAAAATATTGGGTATAGACTTTCTACTAATTCCTCCAATAGGGAAATTTTTGAGGCCAATAAAATAAGTTATGAGGAAGCCCTAATTAAGAGTGGACATAAAAATAAATTAGAATATATTAATATAAATAACCACAACAGTACTCAGAATAAACATAATAGGCAAAGAAATATTTTGTGGTTCAATCCTCCTTTTAATTTAGCGGTAAAAACTAAAATTGGTAAGATATTTTTTAATTTATTGAAGCAACATTTCCCCCAAAAAACTGAGTTACATAAAATATTTAACAAAAACAATGTAAAACTTAGTTATTGTTGCATGCTGAACGTAGGGACTATTATAAATGGATTGAATAAGAAAAAAACTAGGAATGATCCACGTAGTAATCCTCCTACTTGTAATTGTAGGAACAAAAACATCTGTCCATTACAGGGAAAATGTCAGCAAGAATGTGTGGTGTATCAAGTGAAAATTTACAAAAATAGTGAGGATACTAACCCTAAAACATACATAGGTGCTACTCAGGATAAATTTAAAAAAAGATATTATAACCACACAAGTAGTTTTAAAAATGTAAAAATTAAACATAGTACCACGCTATCTACCTATGTATGGAAAACTAAAACAAGATAATATAGACCCCATCCTTAAATGAGAAATATTAAAAAAACTGCCAAAAATATAAAGCAGGCCATAAGTTTTGTAAATTATGTGCAGAGGAGAAATTAGCCATAGCTTTATATGATCAACCTAACCAGCTATTAAACTCCAAAACTGAAATCCTTAACGTATGTAGACATAAAAAATCTTGGCTACTAAATTAGACAGTTTCCTGTTATTGATATTCCACCTTAATGTGCATGTTTTTTTTTTTCTTCCCTCCCCATTTTCGTTGAATAAATACTCCCCCCACCACTTAGGTGTTTTTTTTTGTTTTTTTTTTTGGGGGTCACGTGGTATGATTTTGGCTATCGCCTATAAATATATGTGTTTCTCTTTGCCTCGTTAACTTGACTTTCCCTGACGATCCGTTTAGGCCAAACCTAGGTAGGTTTGTCTGGCTCACTAGGTATATATATATATATATATATATATATAGTGATGCATGTTTCATTAATTAATATAGATAAGTGTTGTCTATTTATTTTATGTAAATTGTTTTCATATAATCTGATAAGCTTAATAACATCATCATTAAACGAAGAAAGAAAATCACAATATTGATACATGTTTTTTAATTCTATCTAAGCTTTCGGCTTACATAAGCCATTATCAAAGATGACAATTACATTACAATATATTAAAGAAAGCGAGTTTGTGGTGTGACCAACATAAATATTATTTAATTCGTTGGAGATAAAATCTTCTAAAGGGCACTTGAATTTGTAAACTGTTGGCTTTTTGCAAATCGCTAACTGAGGGAGAGGATTCATTGCGAATAATTGAGTTGGATATACTAGATTTAGTGTAGTATATGATTAACTTAATTTTTTTGCTAGGATCTGTTGTAGATATATTGGTATTTACTAATTTTTTTTAGTATATTTTAATCTTCTTTATAATTAGTATGCATTTGATTACGATATAGGAGATTAATATGTTTGAGATTAGTAGAAGCAGTATTATGTACTATTTGCTTAGTATTGAGATTTCTAAGAAAACATCTTATATGCTCATCAACTATATAGTTTGGAAAGCTATTATTAATAAGTGTTTGTTTTATATTCTTTAGTTCACTGTAAAAAAAACTGTTTTGTGGATGAATTAGTTTCTGCACAATGTATTAGATTTTTTATAATTGCTATTTTGTAGTAATATGGGCATTCGCTCTTGTAGTTAAAAAATATGGATCAATATTGTGATTTTCTTTCTTCGTTTAATGATGTTATTAAGCTTATCAGACAATATGAAAAGAATTTACATAAAATAAATAGAAAACACTTGTCTATATTATTTAATGAAACATGCATCAATGAAAAAATGCTGCTAAATACACACACAAATATATATATATATATATATATATATATTATTTATATATTATATGCGTGGTACTTATTAGAAAGCACTCAATATCAGAGATAGAGCTAAAATATTTGGTTGGATAATCCAACAGAATATATATATATATATATATATATATATATATATATATATATATATATATATATATATATATATATATCACAGAAAGATACAAACTTTATTTCCTATCTTTTCTTAGATTGATGTAGCTTTTATGATGGCTTTATCAAAATTGGTAATGAAAGAAAGGAATTCGAGGAATTCCAACCAAGTTAGAATTTTCATTGGCTTTTCATTAAGAGCTTCTTTGTGACGTAGCTTCTCTTTTCAACTTTTCTATATATTTTTTCCTCATCTTAATCTATATAATAAACGTGAATGTCAGTGTGTCACACTTTTTCAACTTTACTCCTAGAGGCTGTAGCTCAACATATCATACCATTTTGGAATCAGGCCGACTCCGTGAGTAAATTAAAAATATTTTAGGACAGATTTGGATCTGCAATCCCAAAATTTTGAATTTCCAAGTTTTCATTACAGCAATTATTATTATTTTTTTTTTTTTTTTTTTTTTTTTTTTTACATGATTCTTTTGTATGATAACAATTTTTATATCTTGGAAATAAATTTGGGAATAATCAAAATTAATTGTGAAATCCAGCAAAAGTCACCCATGGAATAAAAATAATTGTTTGTATGAAAAATAAGGACCTACATGCATCACTTTGTCTTTAAGTGGTGATAGAAGAATTATCGTTGAACTTTTAAAAGGTAAGGTTAAATATTAATGCAATACTTAAATGCAGTATTTTTGAGTTCTTCTGTAGTTTATTGTTGCCTATTGCATCTACTCCTCCTTACCTATTGTGATGAAGGCCTAATCAAGAGCTCTCTGCATGGTTTTTGAATTTAGAGTTGTTTTTCTCCATGACTGGTTGTATGTATATTCATTTTTAATATATAATTTATAGTTCTGTTATATTACATTGAGCACTATTTCCTTAACAACAGCATTCAATGTGTGATATTACACATATATATTATTATGGGCACATGGTGGAGAACGTTCACTTTCTGGCCATAAGCTCTGGGTTTGACTCTCACCATTGGTGTTTTGTTAAAATGACTTCTTGATAATATTGGTCTGGGGAGGTGGTGATACCAGCATGTGGCACCTTTGGAAAGTGCCTGAAATCCATACCACGGGTTGATCCAAGCCTTGTGAATGAAAATGGGTAGACAGGACTGTTCAGAAGCCATCAATGGTCGTACTAGTACAAAGTCACAAGTCATTGAGGCTGAGGCTTTGTTCACTTGTTCAAGAAATTGATTATGGCAGATTATAAATTCTCTGCCAGAAACTGTAACAAATGTCTGCTCAGTATAGTTGCAGTATAAACCACAGGCAGATTCTGTGGAATGAACAGGCATCTGTGATAGGGTTTGGTTAGCACCGCCCTGGCAGATGGGGGTGCTTGGGAAACAAGTAGTAGCTGGCCATTATATATGATGTAACACTACAAAACGTGTATACCAATAAAGAATATTTTATTGGCAAATGACTTGTTTTGTGGGTGCTACTAATTAATTATAAGGATGAGCTTTTTTCTAAATTATATTTTAAAATTATCTGATAAACAAAGTATACCATATAAAGTGTGTGTGTGTGTACATTTCCACATTGTATATTTATTAAAAATACAAAAAAAATTAGAAAGTATTACCTACAAAATACAAAGAAATAAATTAAAAAAAAAAATAGACAGAAAAATGTAAGAAAAGAGAAAATATTTTGCTGAAAGTAAAGATCTTGCAGTTTTTAAATAAATGAATATTCTTCAAACTGTTAGAACTTTCTTTCCAAGCAGATACAATGAAATGAGAAAGTTTTACCTATAAGCTTGAGAGAGACTCCAGGTAGCCGCAGCACAATAGATACTGTCTCTTACATTTGCATGTTTACAAATTTTCTCAGGGTCAAATGTACCACATTCTGGATACAATCCAAGTGAAAGACTCTGGTACTGTAAGATTTGGTGTTTGACTATAAAAACAAAAAAAATAATTACTTAATGCTAATACACAGACAAAAAATATTATCTATGTCCATCATTTTATTGATGGCCACTGATAAACTAGCTAGGAAATATTTTAGCTGATGTAAAACTTACCAGGATTTTTGTTTTGCTAAAATCTTTTTTTAATGTAGGTACAAATTTGTTTTATTTATTTCCTTTGTTTGTTTTCTTTAGATATTTTGACATTTAATGATTTAAAAAACATAATAATTCTTTCTTACATACAACAATAGTGTTAATTTTACATTTTATTTTTTAAAACTCCTATGCAATTCCAAATTTACTTAAAAATGGCTGCCATTTTTTACTGTACAAATCAAGTTAGTTTTCTTTGGATATTTTTACTTTAAACTCTAGATTTCAATTATTATATACGTGGAGTCCTGACTCAAATCTTGAAAAATCTGAATATATGTTGTTAGTGAAATTAAATTCATGATCACATTCACAAGTCCCATAATCCATTAGTGTTGTAAGGGTATCACATGTACTGTAGCCATAGTAGCAGTAGTGTGGCTTGGGCAAGATAACCTGACAGGGCACAAATGTTTCCAGGCTGGTTTGAATTCAGAGTTTTCATTCTCCTAAACTGGTTGCCCAGTCTGTCCTTCTATTTACCTATAGCTGGGGGGGTAGAAAAGATGCGTAAGTGAACTTAGCTCTCTCATCTCATTCTGCTCAGTTATTGCTCACCTTGAGTCCAAGTACACGCTGAAGTGGGATGAGAACAATCTATCCCTGTAGATTAAATAAAGGGTTAGGAACAGAATTCTCTGTAGGTTACCTGAATAGAGATACATCTGATGAAGACTGGAATGCACAACATTTTGAGTGTTGTGATAACAAGATGAGGACAATAGCCTGCATGCAAATAATATAATGATAAAACCTCATCCCATAAATTCAGACAGAAACTGATTAGGTGATAATAACAACAAAGATGAGGATAATAGTAGGCATGTAAATAATAACTCCTCATCCCGGAAATTGAGACAGAAACTAAAACTCTTAAATACTGCAAACCCTTGTTGTTTGCCAAGAGCAAAGCATTAGCAATGTGTCATGTCCAACATGTGCAGCAATTCTCCAAAATGACCATCATGTCACTTGAAGGTCTAGAATAGAACCATTCCCAAACAGCTCTAATTGAACAAAAGTAGCACATCTTCATTTCACAGGTATGGCACCTAATACTCTTCCCTTTTTTGCAGCTTGCATTACCCTGTAAACTCAAACACAGACAATGTACTGATATGCATGTCGTTAGGTTACAAAATGACTGAAAACTTTGAAAATTTGTCAGATTACTATCTACGAACTTCCAGAAGTTCAGAGATGTTGTAAGCAGGTTCATTAACGTAGATCAACCAAGTGATTTATATCAAGATAGTGATGCTGGAAGTAGGAACCATGGTGTAGCGGGAAATAGCAAAAGGCTAGGAATGCTGGAAGGTAAGGGTCCGTGGCAGACGAAAAAAAAAAAAAAATATGGGAATGTAACTCAATGTATAACCCGTCCAAGCACACCTGGTCACAACTGCATCTCTCATCCTCCTCCTCTTAATCCCCTGTGCCTTGCACTGGCGGAAAGTTACCAGGTTATATGGAAAGCGAGTGTAAACATTAACTGGTCCTGCAAAGTACTAAAAATCTCAAAAAAAATAAACTGAGATGTGCTAGTATAAAAATGTTCACAGTGTATTTTGACTAGATTTGTAACACTAAAAGAACTAAAAAGTCCTTAAGCTTATCATGAAACTAAATGAACTTAAATTGCAGGGTGTGTAGCAATGCAATGTAAAAGGTCAAGGTCATGAAGACATAATGTCAGCCCTCGGTCATGTGGATGGGGTAGTGAAGGGCTACGATAAGTACTAAAAAAATTACAATATGAACTTCAAAAACGATTGAAGGAAATTTAAATTCTTTTTAAACCATATCAGACAACAAAATCAAATCTAAAAGAATAAGAAACATTACCTGTAAATGAAAAATGTTTGAGGGCTTGTAATTTATCAAACTTTTTAAAAAATAATTTATGAATAACTAATAAATAATGGAAATGTGGAATGGTGCTGATCTTAATACATACTTCCGGCATCATAATTTTATTACGCAAGTGGAAGATAAAAAAATAATTTTAAAAAGCTGGTTAATTTGCAGTATAAGCACCAAAAGTCACCGGTACAGAGGCTGACATAATATTTAGCATTAGCTTTCTTTTAGTGCCTTTTTTCAGTTGAAAACACATTACTAATGGAAATTTTTGCAAAAATCAAATAATTGTCGAATTTTAATGAAACTTTTAGAACTTAATGAATAAATTTATTTTTTTTAGAAATATTTGTTTTTAGAAAGTCATGGTTAAAATATTTTTTTTGTTTTTACATGTTATCCCCCCACCCCACACACACACTCTTAATTTTATGAAAACTTGAAAACTCAAAACTAAGAGTCTGTAATTTTTTAAGAATTTTTTTAAAGAATATAAATCATCGATTCTTTTTATAATGAAAATATCCAAACTTTAGGTCTGAATTGTAAAATACAAAACTCAATAAAACTAAGACATTAATTAATTAAAAAAGCTTTTAATGGGTTTTATGAATAATATATATTAAGAATGTTTCTGTCTGAAGCCAAAATTTTTTTCGATGAAAAATGAATTTTTACATCATTTTCTTTTTTTTTTTTCAATTTTAAATGACAAATGTGAAAAACTTGATAAATGATTTAAATTAAGTTTGAAACTGAGTGACTCTGGAAATTCTCTTATTAAAAAGGTCTATTTTTACAGATCATAAATAAGAAAGCTTACTACAATCTATTACATGAAACTATTTTTAAAATAATTTTTTATAATGCCAAAAAATGTGTTAAAATCAACTCCAACAAAACTATGGAAGCACATTTCTGAAAAAAAAAAATGTTTCGCGTGCTAGAGTTATTTCCCCTGATTGCAAGGAATCATTCATTATTATTATTATACTTTTGTATTGTTTTTTAGCACATGTCAAATTCTCTGAGTGACCATTAACATTGCATTTTCAAAATTTTTCTTAAAGAAACAAAATCTCATTTCATAAATGAGTTACTTGTTTCGTTTATGAAGTGTAATGGTGTTTAATTTTTTATATTATCTCAGTTAGGAAAAAATTTTATAAAGACAATAAATAAAAAAAATCCCATAAAATTTGATAGGCGTACGTAACAATTGTTACTTTTTTTTTTGTCTGTTATAAAATTTGAATTCTAAATGTATTTTTTTTATAGTTTAAATGTTATTTTAATTTCAGAATTCTTCCTCAGGCGTAAGGTAAAAAAAAAAAAAAAATTTTTTTGAAAGTGTATTTTTTTTTTTTATTTAACTCTACTAACTAGGTTCACTTAGCAGAAATTTTGTCACTTCTGTCCTCCTAAAACCAATCACCACGGTTGGACATGTCTCTTAAAAATTTTTTCTGCTAAAAACAGTAAGTAATATTTCTTTCAATTACATTAAATATACTTTAAGTTTTCTAATTTTCCTAAAATAACTTTTGAAAAAAGTATAATTTTACAAGATTTTTAAACAGGGAATTTCACTTTTGTTTACAAACTGTCAATAATGGCTGACGTGATTGATTTTAATAAAAAAAAAAAAATAAAGATTTTAGCTAAAATTTCGGACGTGCTAGAAAGGATTAAAAATTTTTAAAAATACTCAAAAAATACTTTGGTCTTTCCTCTTAAAGACAAACATTGAGACAACAAATTTTAAAAAAAAATAAAGTTTGGAGCTTTTTTTCGTCTGGGTATGCTCTTTTTTAGCGAATTTTTGGACATTCCTACTTTATTGTCTTTAATAAATCTGCTTATAGCTAAATGAAATAGAATCTCATACTAAGAATGAAATTTATGAAGCTTTAGATTCAAGAAACTTTTACGACACATAAAAACATCGTTAAAAAAAAAAACGAAAAAAAAAGTCTTTTTTTTTTTTTACTTTTCAGGCACGTAATTTTTATTTTATTTTTAATTGACGGACTTTACATTATTTCGCGCATTCATTTCAAACTTCGCGCATTGCGCAGTAATCAAGACAAGTGAAGCTTCCGCGCCGCATCACCACTCGAGGCAAACGTATGTAAAGTAATCCAGTAATGGCGGACGTTCTGTGTACGCGACGAGAAAGAAGTCGAACTTACATTGTACATTAACTTCTAAACGAAAATCGAGCGCAATGTTTTAATGTTATTTTCGGAACAACCAGGCAATTTTACACCAGAATGGTACATTCTCAATACTGGGGACTTTTGGTGCTTATACTGCAAATTAACCTATTTTAAAAAAATCTCATGCCTATGTTGAGAATCACAAGTTTAATTTAATTAAATTAATTAACTAACTGATTAACAGGTGGTTGGTGATGTTCTTTCCAGCAAATTTTAAAATCAAATTAATTATGAATTGAAAAGGAGTAAAGATCGAAAGTAGATAGATCCGATCAGGTTTTTTATTTATTTTTTGTGCTTCTTGCGATATAAATTCTCAGACTTTTATTATCAGTCACAAATGTTGAATTAAAAACTTCAGTTCTTATTTAAAATTTACTGAAAAAAAAAAAAAAAAATCGCATCGCATTTAGAAAGTTATTTTTCATTTTATTTCGAATGCAGGATTCATAATGCGAGTTACATTTTTAAAACAAGTTTATCCAAAAGGAAGATATAGTGTTTGGCATGTAAAAGAAAAAAAATCGTTTGAAACGCTAAAATCGACTATACGTAAAATAATGTACGTAGGATAAAAAAGGTAAATCAGTGTTTGGCATTCGTAATTAGTTTTATTTTTAAACACCGAACTTAATAATCTTTCTTCAAAAAAAAAAAGATTAAAAACAAAAAGACATTTTCAGATTCGTCGTAATTTAGCGTGTTTTTTCGATTTAAAAACATGACCGACTGCTGAAGACACGACAGTTATTTCAATACATAACATTTTAAATAAAACATTGGCGCTAAATAATCCTTCTGATCACATTGGAGCCAATGCACTCATTTATTTATAAATTCTGCGATACCCAAAATAACAATAAAAGGTAAAGACAACTTTTTTATCATACACGCCATGCCAAAAGTTATTTGTTGTTAAAAATGTTATTGTTAATTAATGTCCACAACCACTCAATATTTCGTCAACAAGTTATGGTTCTATTTCTATTATAGGGAAATAATTAATAACTATATAACAGACTGTAGCATAAACAAGTATTAATTCATTTTTTTACACTTGTGAACATTTTATAACGAATCTTAACAAAATTTCCTTCACCCTGTAAGTATTTTTTGAGGTCATGACACTGAAAAGAAAAGGTCAAGGTAAAACAAGTGCCAGTTCTTATAACGTGCAAAATTCTTGTCAAGATGTTAGCAAATTTGGAAATAAAATAAAATAGGGAAACAAAAAAATGAAAACAAGAGAAAAGGAATATAACTTACGCCTGAAATAGAATTTATTAAGTTTTTCTACCGTAGCCTCGTAGTTGGAGAGCCGAGTGTCAGCCATTTCTAGATATCTTGAATTTTGAGTACTTTGTTGCCGACTGTCGTAATTTATATTTTCATGCATTTTTTAAAATTCTTAACTTAATATTTATACATTTAATTGATAAATTTGTATAAGACCTAGAGAAAAATTCATATTCTTCAAGTATTTGCTTAATTAAAATATTACGACATTGAAATTTTCTGTTTATATTTTGGCAGACCTATTTATGGCAAATCTATTTTAAAAGTCACATGAAATATGGTAATAAATGGGCATTTTTTTTAGACTACGGGTGGCCAAACATGCTTAAAAATATGTATCATTTTTTTTTAAGGAAATAAAATGAAATTTACTTAGATATATTATATTTTTTATTGATATTTAAAATAGGTTTACGAGAATACGGAAGATATAACTGTAACAATTTCTCTTTAATAAAAATTAGAAATTTCTCTGAATAGTAAAATAAAAAGAGAATCCGTATTTCTAAAAAATGTTGATATTTATATTTAATTGCGTTGAATTTTTTTTTATAAAGGTATTATTTTATAATATAAGCAAAGATAAATTTAAAATTAAAAAGGAAACAAATTAGATATTTATGAAAACCGAGTATTGTTTTATTCGTATGTCCCTTTTGTGCATCCGTCGTATAGAAACGCCCTGTAACTTAAGGATGTGTCATTGTGTTTGATTGGCAATGGCGTAACATTGGTTTGGAGAGTTTTTACGTTACTTACAATTAGTTGTTCGTATTTATTATTTTAGAATAATCTATGAGAAGCTACCAAGTATGAAAATCTTAATGTTACTCGCAATTTTATTTGGTGTGAGTAAATCTCATGCCGATTTTACAGATATTACGTCTATGGTTTTGGATAGCGATGATTTGGGAGCCATCGCAGCATTTGGTGATTTTAATGCTGACAAACATGTTGATATATTTGTTATTACAAACAGAGGTAAGTATCGTATATTTTATAGTTTATGTTATAATCTCTGAGATTGTTATTCTTTTAATATTAGCCTATTTTTGAATAAAATATGCAGTGAAAAAATAAATGTTGGAACTGTTTTCGATTTTTTTTTTATTTCTAGTATTTTAATTTTTTAAAACGAAAATTATGACGAATTTATTTTCTAAAAATAACTTCTTTTTTCTTTTTTTTTTTGGTCAAGAAAGAAGAAAAAAATGAAGATTTATGTTAAATGGCAGTTTTAAAAGCTAAAAAAAATGTTTGTTTTGTTTTCAAAATTGCTTGAGAATTTATTTGAAATAATAATAAAAAAAAACTAACTTTAACATTTTTTTCCAATTTTCTAGATTGTTTCAAAATTGATTTTAAAGAAAAAAAAGCTTAAAAGTTAAAAGCATATTATTTATTATAAAATAAAAACTTTGATTTGTTGAAGTGAAATCATTTGCCCTAAACCGATTTTCTTATTGTTTTTCCCCCACTTTTTGAACGTCATTTTATTACCCCTCACCCCAAAATAAAAAAAAAATTGTCAATGAATTTCATCTTATAATCCCTAAACCTAAACTTAAATTATAAATAATTATTACTCACTTTAAAAATAAATAATATCGTCACCTAACATTCAAAACAAATTTCGCATTCCTAATACTGAATTATGTCCCTTGGATAGCTTCATAAACTTTACTTTCTTATATGACTAAAAAGCCATGATGTTCTTTACTTATTTTTTAACATTTCACCCTAAACAAGCCAATAAAGCCACTAAGACGCAAGGAGGGGGCGTTACCGAATGTGGCAGAATATGAAGAAAAAAAATCATTTTTAAGCAAAGAGAACAATAAAAGGAAAGAATAAAGACAGAAGATAAGGACTGACATTACATTTATTTAAATTTTTGAAAATCAAAGTTTACTGAGAAGTTAGAATCCGGAAAAGAAATCCACAAGCAAGAAATGTGATAGAAAAAACTGTTAGCATAGAACTTATGGTTAATGGTAAAATGATGAGACCTTGACATCAATCTAGTACTGTGCTTGAAATTCATATAGTCTCGGTACCATAGAGGAAAAAAGTTACTCATACTGTAACTATGCTTAGCTGACCTTAGTTATTGTTTCTGGGGGAGATAGTACCCTGATCATCAATTTGAACAAAGCTAGTACACTGAAAGCCTCAGTCTCGATGACTTGTGACTTCATGTTAGCACACCTATGCTTCCGAATAGTTTTTGCCTCCCTAATTTCACTCAGAAGGCATGGTCTGATTTTTCATACACTTCTCAATGGTGTTGCATGCTGGGATTGTCTCCCTGAGCTGATATTATGAAGCAGTCATCTACTTGACAAATCGATCATAGTGAGATTTTGAACTTGGGTCTCATGGTTTGAATGCTAATATTTTAACCACTTGGCTACATGTCCCTTAGCCTAACTTGGTAAACCAAATCTTTATTTTTGATCCAATACCTAAACTTGATAATTATCTCTTCATTTTTAACATGTCTAGACTTGTTATATTGTCATATGTTATTTTTAATTTTGGTGTGAAACTACTTTTATAAAATAAATTCCAAGTAAATGGACCTGGCAAAGAGCAAGTATTAGTGTAATTTTCTTAATTGGAAAAACTTTTTTTTTTTTTTTTTTTTTTGCTAAATAAATTTTTATAAATTATAATTTTTTAAAATTCTTTTATTTTTTTAATCTGAACAACTTTCATTTTTAAAATGACATCAACAAATATGTCACTACATTCTTCTTGGAGATGACATGTTTATGAAAATACTTTCAAATATAATTGCCTAATTTTTTTCCTGTCTCTGTTTTCTAGCTTCTTACTTCCTTGTCAACTATGATTTCAAAAATTTCAATGCTACATCAATCATCTTCTTATATCCTGTTATTTTTATTGTCTTTTCTCCTCAGTAATGTTTTCTCAGTTTCCTTCAATAATCCGAAATATGCTTCAGCTTTAAATAACCCACAAAGGGTTGATAAGCCATAAAAAAAAAAAAAATCTATCAGTTTCTTTCACTCTGAGTAACCCCTTGCATCTTAGTAATTTTATTGCTATGTTTTGGGTAAAATGATTAAATGTTTTAGGTTTTGGTTGGAGTCCATATGACATGGCTTGCAATTTTTGTTTCTAGAGTAGAGGACTGTCAAAAAACAGCTTTGTCTAAGAGTACATTATTAAAATTGTAACTTTTGTTAATGTAAAAAAAAGAAAAAAAAGATGTTTAATAATTTTACAAAGAGCCTTTCAACTGGAAAGAATGCCAGCTTATTTAAGATCTCTGTTTAAATTCACTATTTTCAGGAACAAAAGATCACTGTTGAAATAAAATGGAAAAAAAAAAAATGAAATAATAGATTGAATTTCTATTTTCTCTTTTACATGCCTATATCCTAGTTTGTGGATGCAGTATCCAAGTTTTAATGAAAATTTGTGTTTCAGCTCAAACTATTCCAGACTCTTATGACCATTATTTTAGATATTTAATATCTAACAATTTAAAAAATTTCTAAAACAAAATGATGTGTGGGTTGAGGTAGTGTAACATTTCTAAAAGCAATTAGCTTTGCTGAGTTCAAACTCCAGCCTAGTCTGTCACATTTACTTTTGCACTGATGCCCTTTGATAGAAGAAAGAATCTATTTATTCTCTTCCCAGCTATGGATTAAATAGCAGAGTAGACTGACTTCTCTAGCTTTGGCAAGCAACTGCTTCTAAAGAAAAAAAATTCTGAATTCCAAACTGGAGAATGTAACAGGAAGTCTCTCCACTATCTTTACCAAGAAGGCATGACAATGTACAGATATTAAGAAAAAAAGAAGCTGTGGAGAGCTATAATTACCCATATTCCAAATGGACATAGAATAAAAAAAAAATGACAATGCAATCTAACCTCTACTTTTAATTTGTTGTCAGTGTCTATTTATATATTTGTAGTTTCTGAAAAAAATATCCTATGTAGGTTTGTAAAATATTTGTAATATTGGTAATAATTTTAAGTATGGTATATTTGCTATGCGGAAGTGCAATGGTGCAATGGATAGTGGGTCAGAATGAGAAATTGGGGAGCTAGGTTCAAATTCCGGTTGATCTCCCAGCTATAGGGTTAACTAGCAGGAGAGACTAGGTCATATAGCCTTGGTTGGCAACCAGTCTAGGAGAAGGAAGACTGAATTCAAACCAGCCTGGAGAGGGTTGAGCTTCACCAAGCTATCTTGCCCAATTCACACCACTGCTGCTATAGTTGCAGTATATGTGGGGCCACTGTAACCTACTGTGCATGGCAACCCTTTATCATTGACATGTCTATCAACACACCTATCACTTGTCAACTCACACACCACACTCTGGCTCCAAGCCCTGTCTCTCTTTTCTCTTTTTCCTCTTTGTCATGAGTTGCTAGCTCCTCTAAGTAATACCAACCTTATGGTCATTTGGCTTTTCCTTTCTTGATTGGGGCCAGTATGCTGTCTCGATAGTGTTGATTTAGATATCCTAAAATCTTACAATATTGGGATTGACAGTGAAGTCTGGTGTGAACCCCTTATATACATTGTGTACCATAGACGAGATTGCATAATTTCTCTCAAAGGTTGCTTAAGTCCTGTGGTAAACTTTCATCACTTTTGCCAGGGTGTATGTCAGAATTTAGGCTGGAAAAAGAACTACTTTAAGGTATATACAACACTATTGGTTTATTGAATAAGCAAAAAGTAGTTGTATAAAATGTCTCTATTAGCTATGGCAAATAAAAATACTCTACTGCAGAAGTGGTGATTTGAAGATTCTGATGGCAACCATTAAATTCTTCAGTTATATGTGTGTCTGTATTTTCACACTGATGTGCTCAAGCAATTCCTGGTTGTCCTAAGCCACTGAAATGAGGCTGTGCTCTTCAGGTCTGACGTCTGCTCCATGCTCTTTCGGAAATATGACCAAACAAAAGTGTGCTGGCTATATATATATATATATATATATATATATATATATATATATATATATATATGAGAGAGAGAGAGAGAGAGAAATCTCTTCTGATAACAATAATTGATGATTTCCTTTACCTAAATAGGTGACATAAAATGACAATTCACAATGCCCAATTTCGTTATGTCTGTATTCTCATAAACTGATAATCTGGCTTGTCTCACCCATGCCAGAAATCCAAAATAATGACAGATAAAAATCTCAGACAAATTTTGAAGAAAAACAGTATGTTCTAATCTTAGGCAATTCTTGCTAATTAGTCATATGGTATTTCCCTTGTATATTCAAAGTCTTCCTAATCTTTCTGTAAAGATGATTTTTTTTTTCTTGGGTGGTCAGTAGAACACATTCTATGTAAACTAGATGTTCCCTGGTTCTTTGTCTAAACTAAATTAGATCATTATTTTCTGTGACTACACATATTCTCTTCTGATAAGCATATTGTAAACAACATCTGTTTTCTAGTTTCCCAGGACCCAAGCAATTTGGACAATACATTAACTGTCTCTTTCTTACCAGCAGGAAGTGGGTAGGGTTGGGAAACTTGGTTTTGCTCAATCTTACTGAATCCCATCTAGTTAAATCTGGGTTTGATTCTCCTTGGGACTATTCTTAATTTCATTTTTAATTTTCTTCTCAACTCTCCTGAGAATTTCAGCAATTAATCATCCAATTAGTAAAATCTCTCCAAACTACCATCGTGTAATTTCATGCATTTAAAAGTTTAAATAGAATCAGTGTCCTGTTACATCCCTCTGACTGGTTACGGGACTTGTGAGTGTGATATTTTGCTATAGTAAATTGTCTTTGAATAAGAACATTTTCCTGTTGTTGCAAAGATAGATTATCTTTTGTCATCCTAGTTTAACACTTGAGGATTTTACATTTTTGTTAAACTACTCTCGATTAATCACCATAGAGATCCTTCCCTGCCCCCCATTAGAATGTCTGATAGTCAACTTCTTGAGAGCAACTCCCTGCGTCTGCTCGGTCTCACGTTGACGGCTGACCTGAGATGGAACAAATACATTGAGTCAATTGCTTCGTCCACCGCAAGGAAAATTGGCTCTCTGTGCTGCGTCAGGAAATTTTTCTCCCTGGAATCGATACTTCAAATATACAAATCAACCATTCGCTCTTGCATGGAGTATTGCTGCCATATATGGTCTGGGGCACCTTCTGTTTACCTCGGAGTTCTTGACAAGATCCAGAGACGAATATGTAATATAATTGGCCCTGATCTGGCGTCTCATCTGCAGTCACTCTCTGACAGACGCGCCGTTGCCTCTCTCTGTCTTTTCTACAAATACTTTCATGGTAATTGCTCCGATGAGCTGCTTTCACTGGTTCCCAGACTCCATGAATTCAAGCGCCCTACGAGACTGGCATCCCGCTCCCACCCTTACACTGTAGAAACTTTTAAATGTAGCCGTCTCTTCTACTCCAATAGCTTCATACTTTGCACCTCTCGTCTGTGGAAAACCCTTCCAAATTACTGTTTCCCTGAGAGCTATAATCTCCAACTATACAAATGTAATGTCAATCGACACCTCCAGTTACCTTGATCTACCCACGATCCCTCTCCTCATCCTTACTTCTATCACTCCTATCAGCTCTTGCTCCAGATCTTCTGCAACCCCCTGCATCCTAGTGGCTTCATGCCTTGCTCTCATCATCAGCTCTTTTCTCACTCCTAAAAGAAAAAGTCCTTTCCTTTCCACATTCTCTGTCACAAGTATTTATTTTTCTTAGCAATACTCAACCATGTTGGATCTATGTGACAGACTAGTTCAGTCAGCCCTGTCTTTTGATGTTCATTTAATAACTAAGGGTCCATCTGTTGCCTCAGCAATAAGTTCAGTGTTTGGCTTATCTCTGTCTGGTGTACCAGATGGATTGATTGATTTTGTGTTAGATACCTCTTTTTTATGCTAATGTTTACACTGTACAAAACCCAAGTGCCACTCGAGCTAGAGAATTGAGGTCTGGGTTGAGCTTAAGTATCACTCAGCTCTCAAGTCATGGGTCTCCCTGAGAGAACACCCATTTGTTGTGATTGGTGAAAAATCACAGTCCACTAGATGATGATGGAACATCACTAGTCTTATCCAACTGTTGTATTTTCTTCTTTGTAAAAGTTACAATAGAATATGGAGGACAAATAACATTAAAGAATTTGCTTTTTGTTCTTTACATCTTTTTTCTAATTTCGTAGATATACAATTTGTTTTTTGGCTCCTTTCTCAAACCTATGGACAAATATATTTGTCTCACAGAAAGATACAAACTTTATTTTCTATCTTTTTCTTAGATTGATGTAGCTTTTATGATGGCTTTGTCAAAATTGGTAATGAAAGAAAGGAATTCGAGGAATTCCAACCAAGTTAGAATTTTCATTGGCTTTTCATTAAGAGCTTGTTTGTGACGTAGCTTCTCTTTTCAACTTTTCTATATATTTTTTCCTCATCTTAATCTATATAATAAATGTGAATGTCAGTGTGTCACACTTTTTCAACTTTACTCCTAGAGGCTGTAGCTCAACATATCATACCATTTTGGAATCAGGCCAACTCCGTGAGCAAATTAAAAATATTTTGTGACAGATTTGGACCCGCAATCCTGAAATTTTGAATTCCCAAGTTTTCATTACTTGCAATTGATTTTTTTTTTTTTATATGATAATTTTTATAACTTGGAAATAAATTTGGAAATAATCAAAATTAATTGCGAAATCCAGCGAAATCACTCATAGAATAAAAATAATTGCTTGTATGGAAAGTAAGGACCTACATACATCAATTTGTCTTTGAATTAAGTGGTAACAGAAGAATTATCACTGTACTTTTAAAAGGTAAGCTTAAATATTAATTCAATACTTAAATGCAGTAATTTTGAGTTCTTCTGTAGTTTATTGTTGCCTATCGCATCTATTCCTTTTTACCTATTGTGATGAAGCCCCAGTCAAGAGCTCTCTGCATGGTTTTTGAATTTAGAGTTGTCTTTCTCCTTGACTGGTTGCCATTCAAAGCTGAACAGCCCAGTTTGCTCTACTATTTAACCCATAGCTGAGAGGTGGGGAGAGAAATGGATTCATACCTTTCCTAAGGGTATTTGCGTGTAAGTGAATGTAACAAACTCAACTGGAATTTGAACTCTGCTCTCTAATTTCACATTCTGAGCTACTATTACACCACCTGCACATCCACAAAAATTTGTGAAAGAAAAAAAATACCTTAAAGAATAAAAAATGCATAATATTATATTTTTAAGAATTGAAGTTTAATTTCACAAAAGTTTTTGTATCAACATTTTTATGTCAGTGATCTGTTTTTCTAAAAATATAGAAATGTGCAGAAAGGACATATATCATCTTATGCCCTTTTAGAATTGCACTGATAATAACTGATTCCAATGCCATGAGAGAGCAGAATGGTCCTTATGGATGAGTCCACAAATATTTTCCTCTTTTTTTTTTTTTTTTGGCATTTTTCTTGTGATTGATCATACTAAACATTTATTGCCTTAAACCATGACTTCTTAACTTGGGGTCCATGGATGGGTTTCATGGGGTTTTTTAAGGATCAGATATAAGTTAAGATCTATATTTGCTGTACAGCCTTTGTCTCAATAAACAGTTTTCCATTGAAAGAAATAAAAGAAAATGCACACACTACTTACAATGCCAACTGCTCAGCTTCTCTTGACTTGTTGTTGGGTGCATGTTTGCCATTTAAATGTGTGTCATCATTCTCTGCAAAACTGTCATCTTTTGCACGCCATAAGATTTTCCATGGTTTATCATGGCTTGATTATCTTCTCATATACTGGTGAGGATTAATTGGCCACGATTTCTTTCAAGTCTGGCTGGCTGAAAAGTGATGTGTGTGCAGTGTGGAGAAATGCATGTACAAGTGTTGTGAACAAACCAATCAGACTGTGAGTATCTATGAAGGGCTACTTCTTATAGGGGTCTTTAATTCAAAAAAGTTCAAGAATCACTGCCTTAAACAAACACTTGACAATCTTTGAAACATGCACACTACTAAAAAAAACCTACATTTGACCTGATAAATGTTCCCTGATGAAGCATTTCAAGCGTCTTATAGCAGATTTGCTAAACTTCATGCAAAATTTGATGCAGGCAAATTTGTTAGCTAGTTATACTATTATTAAACAACATTACAAAACCTTGCATAGTAATTGATCTTCAGCATAAAGCCTATTGGCAGACTTAGTAGTTCAGGTACCAATTAACATTAATTGCATGTATATTTCTCTTGAGCAATTCAGGCTTACAGCTATGTCCTGTTGAAACCAATTCCTAGGACGACCATGAGTGTATTGTTTTGGGAAATACTGTAATATTGGATGTGCAGGTGGTGTAATAGATAATAGATTGGAATTGTTACTTGGAGATCTGAGTTCCAATTTCTGTGTGGTTTGTTATATTCACTTATGTCCAAATACCTTTGGGAAGGTTATGAATCTTTTCTTCCCCCTAGCTATGGGTTAATTAATAAAGACTTGTATCAGTAAATCATTGTTATCTAAAAAAATAATTCTTGCAATCTAAAAGTATTTTCTGGCTTTAAATAATCTGCAAAAGGTTGATAAGCTGTAAAAAATGAATGAATTGAATAGTACAGTGCATAGAGCATGGGAATTTTTTTATATTACCTCATATGTCTATAATTTAAGATATCTTCATTTTTTTTCTCATCTGAGATGGCAATTTAATTAGTTTTTGTCAAATTGTTTCAAATAGAATTTTAGTAATGAAGACAGTCTTTGGACTATAAGAATTATGGGAACATCACAGAAATCCTGTCACTTAATTCCTTTTCTTATTAATATATTAAGTTGACGATTTTCTTTACATGTTTTAATTTGTACATTTGCAGAGATCTTTCAATTAAATTCAGGCATATGAGAGAAAACACTGAAAAGTTTTTTGTATGAACAAGAAGACCTCTCAGATCCTATGCGTGTTCATTTTGAGAAATGGGTTGGGACAATAATTTTTCAGCACCTCCTCATGTGTTTTTCTTGAGTATTTTCTTCTTGATGAACTTTGAGTAGACTAAAAGTAACTGCTTGTAATGTTTCATAATATGTTGTACACTTTTTTTTTGTACTTTTCATTACATGGTGTATTTGTTTTGTACTAAATACAAGTGCTGCCTGGAATAGTCCTTATAAAATAAGTTTACTGGTTCAAATAAATGTCAGGGATTTTTAAATAAGTTTAATAAAATAATTGTGCTGGTGGGAGGAAATTATTTGTAAAATAATGACCGTCATGTTGGGGGTGGGGATTGAAAGAAATAATTTAATAGTGTTGGCACTTGTATTTGGTACACATAATTGTATATGCTAATGTGTATGCGAATTGTATATTTTTCTTCATTTCTAGTTAACATTTTTAAACTTGATTCCTATTGCAGGTAAACAAGTCAAATTATTGCTGTCCCATCAGAGTGAAGCTCCATATATTTCTCAGAATTTGATTGGACCCACTGCTGGTAACTTGACGGATACAATAATTACCAATGTTGTGCCTGCAGACTTCAATGGAGATGTCCAAATGGATATACTTTTGTGTCGACAAAAGGCCAATGATAAATCTGCGCCATTTTATGCAGAAATATATTGGGGAAATGGACGCTTTGTTGACCAAGGTGAAATTTATTCTTTTTCTTCCGTTCAGATTATTTTTGTTTGCTTGTCGAGGCTATAAGTGTTGTATCCTTAAAGAAGGTTACAAACAGACAACAGTGGTACTCAAGTGAAAAGAACAGCAACACTGGTGTCGATGAAAGAAGAGAGGTTTATTGTAAAATAGAATACACTACTGAAAGACAGGGAATTGGTTAGCAGGCTAATAATTCCTGAAACAAGTCCGCCAGGTATATCCTGTGCTTATTATATATTACTGATATAGTCAGTCCACAATAGGCGATAGGGACATTACATTACAACACCTCCCCCTGAGCTAATTTTCCCATTAAATTTTGCTCAATACCTCTTCTTTTTGGGGTCTGTTTGACTTTTTTCCTCTTCCTAGTACTTTTCTGTCTCACCAATTACAAATCAGTTTTGCTGTTTAAGAGCTTGCTGATGTAGTGATTGTGAGTTCAACCCCTGAGTTTGGCAGTGTGTTTTTGGATTTGGTGGAAATGGGTGAGCAATAAAACTGGGCAAGCAGTACTAAAAATAAGAACTAGACAAGTTATCCCTAGATGTGGGCAGTGGAACGAGAACAGTTTAGCTCTGTAGATTGAATAAAGGCTTCAGTTCAGAATTCCCTGTAGGTTACCCAGATGGATCTGTAACCTCAAGCCAGAGGAAGTGGCCACTATATAATCAAGTTAGTTTGTTGGCGTGGCTTAGTCTCGAGGATCTTGACCACATTCTGAGGGAGAGAAGGCTTTGATGGTATCGACATGTAGAGCATTCCAGCGGTGCTATCAAATGTGCCCGTGACTTTCAGGTTAAAGGAAAGCGAGTGGCTGGGAGGCCCAAGATGTCATAGAGGGAGCGGAGAGAATGTGATTGCAGAAAGTGGAAGTTCTCTGCAGTCGACCCTCATAACAGATGCAATTGGAGATCTGGAGTGAGAACTGTCATGCATGCAGCTAGCCAGTTACCTGCAAGGGGGCCCACTGATATGGATGATGCTCCCATACTTGCATGATAAACAAAAAACAATTGATAAAGAAAAATAAACATTTGAGGAAGGCCTTTCTTTGTTCTTTTTTTCTTTCTTTTTCCATTCTTTGTTCTTTTTTTCTTTCTTTTTCCATTCTTTGTTCTTTTTTTCTTTCTTTTTCCATTCTTTGTTCTTTTTTTCTTTCTTTTTCCATTCTTTGTTCTTTTTTTCTTTCTTTTTCCATTCTTTGTTCTTTTTTTCTTTCTTTTTCCATTCTTCGTTCTTTTTTTCTTTCTTTTTCCATTCTTCGTTCTTTTTTTCTTTCTTTTTCCATTCTTCGTTCTTTTTTTCTTTCTTTTTCCATTCTTCGTTCTTTTTTTCTTTCTTTTTCCATTCTTCGTTCTTTTTTTCTTTCTTTTTCCATTCTTCGTTCTTTTTTTCTTTCTTTTTCCATTCTTCGTTCTTTTTTTCTTTCTTTTTTTCTTTCACTAATTTTCAGCGATTAGCATTTTTTTGCCTTTATTTAACCCTGACATTTGTGAGAATTGAAAAATATTGATTTTATTTTTTTTAATAATTTATAAGCTGGGTTCAGACTTGACATTTTTAAATAAAAACAAAGTATAGATAACTCTTTAAGAAACCATGGAAAAATTTGAGATTGTATTTATACTATAAACAACCCCTACTTCCTTCTAAAATAGTGTCATGGCTTGAAGAAGGTTTAATAAATGTTAATCTACAAAAATTATTACTCCTAAAATTCTACTGCTTTTTTACAAGTGGACTAGTAAATTAAATTAGTGACCTAATCTCTTAATTGCCAGTTTAAATAAAATCAAATAGGCATCTTCGAACATTTCTTTGAACATGGACATGCAGAAATAGATTAAACTTTGCAAATTTGGGACTTATGGTTTCTCTGTAATATTTATTTTAATACAAATTTGTAAGCAACTTTTGCTGAAGGTTATTGAATCACTTTGTTTCTGATAATTATCATAAGGTTTGTTGTCAATGTTGAGTACTTGTATCATTTTTAATCAATTGGTTCCTCTAATTTTTTTTCAGGCAAGTGTTCTGTGGGTTACTTAAGGACATTGGTGGTATCCACCTTCACCTGGAGTAAGGTCGGGTAGGGGGAAAAGAAGAAGAAGAAGTAGTAGTAGTAATAATAATGATGATGTGTAAAAGCCAATGTTGTTTTCTTGTTTGTTTTTCATGCTAAAGTAAGCAGATTTATAAAATTAAGTGAAGCCTTGCATCCAGTTTGGAGGTATGCAGGCAAGTAAACATGGCTTCAAGCTAACTTTTTTTCTTTGTCTTGGAACTGTCCTGAAAAACAACTTTAATCACTAACTCCTTGAATTTTAAGTTGTTTCAAAATCAAAATGTTTTTTTTTAATTTGTTACCATTAACATTTAGCACTCAGAATCATTTATAAATATTACTTCCCCTTTTACTGTATATGGAATCCCCTCAAAATGTAGTGTTTTATATATTAGTTTAATATAACTGAAATTGCGGTAGCCTGACTCTCAAGATTGTTTTAGGTGTTGCCATAGAAGAATATGACTACACAATCAAGAAATTCAAATTCAACTTGCATTGGCAGGACTAACATTTCACTTGGTGAAAATAGTCACCTACAGTGAGCTAAATGTTTTAATAGTTGTTAGTTACATAAAAAACATTATCACAATGTAAAGGAAAAAAGTTAAAATATTAAAGTTCTAAAATGAATAAAAACAAAATCTGTTAAATTTTACTGTAATTTTTAGAAACAAAAATCACTACTTTATCTTTGCTTGAATATTTATCTTTCGTAATAATTTTTATTCTTAAATAATTTTTGAAAATTGGCTTGACAATTGTTGTTATTTTTCAGACAATCCTACATTGCTGTCAGATCAATTGTTAGACCATCCACTTGTTATGGAGTAAGTCTTCTGTTTTATTTTATTATTCATTTTTCAAAAATTTATTTGAATCAAACTTTGGTTATATTAGAGAAATTTTTAGAGCAATTTTTCAGTTTGGGGTTATTGAATTGGCTGACTTAATACTTGATGTCATTTCTGTATTAGAGTCTTCATTTAAAAGGATACAGTAAAGCCACCATCATCATCATCATTATTATTATTAATAATAATAATGGCTTCATCCTTTCAAAGAAAAAAATTCTAATTGACTATAAACTGTGGGGATGTACAAAATTTTATTTTGGCTTTAAAAAAGGACATTTTGAATGTACATATTTTAATTAGTGCATGACAAAGAATGGGATTTTTTAACACATTATATATGTGCTATATAAATGCCATACTGGCTGCCATAGCGCTCAATTCTTACAAAGAGTGATAAGAAAAGGGAGGAAGTGCAAGGATTAAAAAAAAAAACTTACTGCTCTTTGCTTTTCAGAGCTTGATTGAAGGCAAAACAAATATGTGCACATCAACTTAAAAAAAAAACGGGTATTGATTTGTTTTTTATTTTTACAGCTTATTAGCCTTTTGTCAATCATTTAAAGTCGAAACATATTTTAGCTTATAAGAATAATTCTTTTTTGCCATTTAATATCACATTAATAATTTCTTTTGAGAGTAACCGTGTTAAGAAACAAGTCTTACCATTTAAGGAGAGGTTTCATGCCTTTAGCAAGTGTATTTACATATAAGTGAAGGTAAGAAAACCAACTGGAATTTAAACTAGGCTCTCTGATTTCTAATTCCGAGTTGTTATCCATTACACCACTACTACGTCCAAAACAGAGAGAATGAAAAAAAAAATACTAACAGAATCAGTGATATAAATTGGACATTGATTACATTCGTCTTAGTATTAAATACTAGTCAAAATTACCAATCATTGATAATCTTTTATCTAATGAAGATAAAATTAGTCTTGTGAAGTAATAAAAAATTCGACAAAAACCAAGATGTACAGGTAGTGTAATGGTTAGTGACTAGGGAAGAGAAATTAGTAACCTGAGTTTGAATTCCGTCCGAGTTAGTCATGTCTACTTTTGTTTGAGAATGGTATGAATCCATCTCTTCTCCCCATCAGTTATGGGTTAAATAGCAAATCTGGAGCTATTTTACTTTTGAGGTGGAAACCAGTCTAGAAGGAAGAAGATATTTTCTAATTAAAAACCAGCCTGAAGAGGAATGGGTTCCGTCAAGCTATCTTTCCCGGGACAAACATGGCTCCAATACATATAGTGCCCTGACGATATTCGTGGGTTACGTCCAGTAACATCACGAGTTGTCTAACTTAGAACTGAAATGTCAAAGGAGTTATTTCCCTTTACAGTTGACCCTGTTATATGCGAAAATCAGTCAAATTTAGTTTTTAAAAATTACTGAAGTTTGCTACTATTTTTTGAGTTGACAAAAGCATTATCAATTTCGATTACAGTTTTTTCATAAAATTCCTGAAAATTCTTTT
This sequence comes from Acanthosepion pharaonis, assembly GCA_903632075.3. NCBI lineage: Eukaryota > Metazoa > Mollusca > Cephalopoda > Sepiida > Sepiidae > Acanthosepion > Acanthosepion pharaonis. The sequence continues at coordinate 574,183 of CAHIKZ030000903.1, read as the reverse complement.
CCTATTAAAAAAAAATTGTTTATATTCAAAGGTGAAACTTTTTTTCTCTTGATTTTACTTTCACTGTTAACTCATTTAAAAAATGATTAAATTAAAAAATTAAAATTTTCTACATAAATTTCTTTTAAATTTAATTAGTACCAGTCATTTGATCATTGCTTGATTTTATTGAATGATCTAAGAAATTCTATGAAAAGGAAATCTTATTTAGTTCCAATCTGAATACTTAAAAGTCGGTACTACCCGAGGTTTAAAAAAAATGAAAAATCTTCCTTTAAGCTTTTATTTTTGTTTTAATTTTAAGCTAATTGATCAAATTTACTATTTCTACTAGTCAAAATACTTTGTATTTCAAAAACTAATTTAAATTGATTGGAAGGATTTTTTTTTTTAAATTTTGAAAGTGCAAAAAATCACTGATTTTCACCATTTTTAGCCATCTGTTAATGTAATTAAAAAAGCTTTAAAAAATTAAAATATACTTTTCTGAAACTTTATTTGAGGAATATTAACTGATTTAAAGTTTAATTAATCTGACTTGAAACAAATATTACTTGTTTTAGTTTAAAATATTATAGAAATGCATTTTTTTAACACAGAGATAGGTGTTTTTATTAGGTGTTGATAACTTGACATCTGGAAATTTAACTAATTTTTTTTCTATGGAGGAAATATCTGTAAAAATTACTTGAATATTATGTGAGTACCTTCTTTATATAATTTTGTAACTCCCCAATAATTTTAAAAATTTAGGTAAATATTCCCTGTAATCTAATCTTTTATTGAATTTAAAGTACTTTGGTTTTAAATTTACTTTAGTTACTATTCCTATTTCCTGATAATCTCATGTATTGATGTTCATATTTACAAAAATCGGCATGTTTAGATACAAAAAATTCCCAAATTATTTTAAAATAGTGGCAGGGGGTCACTGAATTGTAAGCTTTTTCGTTTATGATTATTAAATATAGTTTTTACTTAATAACAATATCGCCTAACCTCTAAAACTTAATACAGAATTTTAAAAGATTTAAAACTTTATAATATAATCAAAATTTTTAAAAAATGAAAACAATTCTTGTAAAAATTCATTATTCATTGAAAAACTTTTTTTTTTCTTAAAACATAATATACCTTATTCTTAAAAGCAATTAAAAGCTTTTCTAATTAATTAATGTCTTAGTTATACACATAATCCTTAGAGAATTAAACTAATATAATCATTTAAGTGCTACAAAAATGAATTTCTTGAAATTTCATAAAATTAAATTAAGTGTGTGTGTATGTGGGGGAAGTAACATATAAAAAAAAATTTTTTGACAAATATTTTCTAAAAAAGAAACATCTCTGAATTAGTTTAATTTGTGAATATGTTCTGAAAGTTTTATTAAAATCTGACAATTATGTGATTTTTGCAAGAATTTCCAAATTAGTGTGTTTTTCACTGCAAAAAGACACTAAAATTTCTCATACTAATTTATGGTCACCTGTTCATGCAAGAAAAACAATTTTTAACCAAATTTTTGCAAGTTCTAACAAAGATAAAAAATATAATTTAATAATGAAAAATTCTTTCCTGATAACAAAGATTTTGATGCTAAAACTTTATTTTTATTAAGTTTAGGGCATTTTTTCATCACGTGCTCATTTTTATTTTTTTTTTTTTTTTGTGAATCTTTGGAGGTGCCTACTTAAAAGTATATATACTACATCGGACCTGTAATAGTTGCTGATATTTCATACACTCATTGTAAAAAGTATTATGGGACAGCAATAGTATCTAATGGAATACAAGTTGTTATTTAAATAGAAAAAATGTTACGCTTGACATATATTCACATTATGTGCAATTGTATGGCTGTTTTCTGATTCCTTGTCATTCTGCTTGGTCCGCTCAACATCTTTTGAGTAACCCCACCCCTGCCATAATTTGTTTGATTATTTAACACCAATAAAAGAATATAATAGTTTTTTTTTTTTTGATTAATTTAAAAGTCTTTTCGTTCATTTTTATTTTAAATTTAAAAAAGAAAACTAATGTTTTTTAATTTATTGAAAAATCTTGAAACCTGTAGGCTGTCTATGGAACGTAGGGGACTGTAGCAGCCTTAAATGAGGTGATGTTGTTTTAGTAGCAAGTCATTGGAGTTTTCTTTTCCCCCTGCCCAACCAGTTGTCCTTTTAAACTGGCTTCCAATCAAAGCTAGAGAATCCCTTCTACCCTACTATTTTATCTATAGCTTGGAAGAAAAGCTATTATGGTAGGTCACTTTATGAGTACTACTGACACCATATAACCCAGTATTAACCTTCTGCAAAATTGAGTCAGTTGTGCCTTAACCCAGTTCCTATACCAGGCTTTTTGGGGTAAGGACAGTGGCTAGGCACTCAGCAAGATTAAAAACAAAACCTGTCAAAGGATGGATGGCCACTTCATGTAGAGGTCAACTGCCATTTAGCACATTAGGGTAGACAGGGTTCCATAGTTACATATGCAGCCAGTATGGTGATGACACTAAATCACTATGCAGAGAGCTTCATAGATTTATGTCAATGGCCAGGGTGGAGGTTCCTCAGATGAAATCAACAGCCTTGTATCCCTGAGCAAAGTTAGCTAGCCTTCAAGTTGGGGGACATTAACTGTGATTTGACCTGGATATGGTTGGGCTTTGCCAATCCATGACACTGCATGAATACCTTTCTGGCTTTGAACCCAGATATATGGAGGGAACTAGAGATGTGCTCAGTTGTACAGTGAGCTTACAACTACACCCAGTTATGAGACTGATGATGTTGGGAGAGAAAAGATGGGTTCCTTTTTTCCCCAAGGCCATTAGTGAATTTGAACTCTGGTTGCTGTTTTCATTTTTTGAGGCAATAAACATTACACCACTTGCACATCCTGTTTATTGAATAGTGAACAGCTTATAATTAAAACTTTCTCTGTAATTTTTTTATTGTTGTCCTATTTAAATAGAATGCTACAGAATATTTGCAAGATTTGCCTTTTTTACTGTTTGATTAAAAGTTTGACTATAAGTGTATCTTCTTGAATCTCTACAACAGTTCAAATGCTGATATGATAGCTGACTTATTTGGTGAAAGCCTGGATGGCAAAAGAAAATTTTGGATCGGCAGGTAAAAATTAATTTTTCTTTCAGTTTTATTTACTTTAAGATATTAAATGTGCATTGGTCTTTGTGTTGAATGTTTATAAAATTTACAATTGAAGTTTATATAGCATTCGTTAGAATCAGTGCTGGTTTTGAAGCATGTTTGCTTTTTTGAGGTTATTAATGTGAAACTAACCAAACTCAGAAAAATTCCACTCACTCTGACAACTAAGATTGTAACAGGAGCGCTTCAAAGAAAGATTTGTTCTCTCATTTGTACTTCCCCTATTATGGGCATTATTATATCTGTGATAAAATAACATTGATATATTGCAGACAGAATGGAATGACTGAAAGGAAAAAGAATGACAAACATACTGTGTTCTGAGAGAGACTTTTATGATACTAAGACGCACACAAAACCATATATACACACACACACATATATATATATATATATATATATATATATATATATATATATATACACACACGTCTCACATGGAGAATAATATATCTGCACAGTAGAGTGTAAGGATAAACAAAAAGGAAGGTATGGTGATACTCCTTGGTCCAGAAAAGCCATTTTCAGATTCAAACAGGCTGGATTCATCTATGTCCCAGGTGAGGACATATTCCATGAATGGAAAACTGTGAGTCTTGGGTTTTCCAAAATTGAGTATTGCAAGCTGGAGTTTCTTTTTATATTGAAGAAGAAAAATTGTCAAAGGGAAATGGCACCATGGACTTGTAAGTTGCTGGGAGAGGCAGATTTAGCCTCAGCCTGGGCCAAAAGGTTCAGGCTAAAAGAAAGCAACCAAATGGGGTGATTACTGTAAATGAATGGAAAATGACTGTTGCTTTCACACTGTATGGAGTGATGTCATTAAGCAGATGTCACATGACCCATGTGGCTTATCTCCACCAAAGGGAGATGATAAGCACCTTGTGTATCCTTACAAGATTATCCATTATTTCATGCCTCTGCTCTCTAACCCTTTACTTGTATCTTCTCATTCTTTCCCTTATCCCTTTAATTCTTTGTTGCTTGTTCAGGTTTTTATTTAAATGTTATACAAACTTGGATTAGTTTCATATGCACAAATATTTTCTATTTACCCTCTCTTTTATCTTTCTTCTGTTCTATCTCCAAAAATTTTACACCTTTCCTTTGCTATATGCCTTTCAGTCTTTTGCTCACTGTCTCTTGATGTCCAACCAGTAAACTTGTCTTTGTCTTCATCTTTTTCCCCATCTATGTGTTTTATTTTTTCCTTTCAATTAGTGTCCCTTTTGCTTTTTTCCTTCCTACCTTTCCATCCTCACTTTCTATCTTCCCACCTTCTCTCTTGCCTTTTCCAATTTGTTCCCACTTAATATTATGCATGTTTCTCTGTCAGAAAATGTATCTGATTGAGAAAGGCTGTGGATCAAATAGATACTTCTCTCTGATCTCGGGTAGAAAATCCTAACATACATATAAGCAGAGTAATAGTATAAATTAGCAGAGCTACCTGACATTGCTCGAGAATTAATTTTGTCTACATAAATACAGACCTTAAGGCGTTGATGCAAAGGTGGGCACAGAAGGGAGAAAGAGGATGACAAGAAAATTGCCATGGTCTGTTTACCACATGTCAACAGCTTATCTGAAAAGATTCAGAAGATCTGCAGTCCATACAACATCAGGACAATATTCAGAATCAGTTCCACACTACAGAGAAATCTCTGCCAAGTAAAGCCTAACAATGAGCAGAACATAACCAAGAATTGCATATACTCACTCCCTTGCAGTTGTTGCAGAGAATATAAAAATGAAACAAGCTATCCCTTAAAAGTAAGGCTGTAGGAGCATCGAAAAGCTGTAGTAAGAGGTAAGACAATGAGATCATGGCCTAGTGGTTAAAAATGTTGGTTTGTGAATTTGGTGACATAGCAGTTGAGCAGTATGTACTTTTACTCATTGGAAATAGGCAAGCAATAACTGAAGAGTAATAACATAAGAACTACACAATATCCTTAGACATGAGCAATAGAATAAGAACAGTCTACTCCTGTACATTAAATAAAGGGTTCAGGTCAGGATTTACCCAGATCAATATACAGAGGGAGGCCAGAGGCATTGTTGGGGCCACCCACCTTCTCATTAGAATGGACTGATCTCTCTACTACTAATAGGACAGTTCTATAGAGTTCTGAGAGATCAGGTGACCATCACACTTCTGTCTCTCTACCGGAAGATACAGTTGGACCTTATACTCTTTCTGATTGTTACTGACTAACCTGCGTTCGTTTGACTACTAATCTCTCTGTTGTAAATACCTTTTCAGATATACCAGTATTTTTCTCTACGTATGTGTTTGTCTTTATTTCAATACACACACGGGGAACCACTCAACATCTCAACAGGCATAATGGTCAAAACATGATAAAAACAACACAATGAGGATGATGGTCTGTATATAAATAGTGTAAATATATTGAGAGATTTTTCTCTGTATCAATAGGAAATGGTCACATGAGGCCATATTTTTTTCTTTTGCACTGCTCCCAATGTGAATACTACTGCTAATAATATGGCAGATACTACTAATAATTCTTATTCACTTGTAATTGTGTCACAAAGACTAACAGAAATTATTTCATTTAGTATTATTAACACCATGACACCAGACAAGTGACAGGAGTAATGTCAACTTGGAAATAATTTCAACTTGATTTAAAATCAAAGTTATCAATTTCTGTAAATTCCTAAACAAAAAGCAATGTGTTGGTGTTAAATTTTTAATTTAGTATTAAAAATCCTTAGTAGATAAGATAATTTGGAATTCATCTTTTTTGCAATTTTCATTCTTTTTTGTTGCAAATGAAGAAAGTGGTACTTTTTTTATTTATTTACTTTTATTCACTTAAATCTGATCCAATAAAAATGCAATGTTCTTTGTAGCAAGAACAGTAGATTGCTTAGCTGTTTTTGCTTTTTTTTGAAAAAAAAAAACACTTGTTCAAAAGAAGCTGTTACTGGTACTTGAATTTGAAGTTGACATAATTGAAGTTGGTTAGCTTAGAAAATTTCAGGTGGGAATCAGAAAATGTCAGGCAGTGGTGAAAAAAGGGTTTGGCGGTCCCTACCAGAAATTAGTTACGAGTTGAAATTAATTCTGCACCCCTCACCTGGGCTTGTGATGTTGGTGATTGGACACTGTAGGACAGTTAATGTGTGGGTTATAGTAGTTAGACTGTTCCATTGGTCATCATCAGGAAAGAAACTCAGAAAAATGTAAGTTGAAGATTTTTGTTTAAGTCTGTTTAAAAATATCCTATGAATTGGTTAACATTTGAAATTAATCTGTTGTTAATGTAATATATATGCTAGAACCCATTCTTTTTTTTCCCCCCAATTCAGCTATGGACTATTCATTCATGGATTTCCATCTAATGTAAAACATTTGGTCTGAAACCAGGAAAAGTTGATTAAACAAAAAAATCTTATTTCATCTTTCATTGTCTGTTATGTTCAACAATACCTGCCTAAAAGAGAACTTGTTGCTTATATATACATTATTCATTCATATATATATATATATATATATATATATATATATATATATATATATATATATATATAGTTTATGAAAAAACTAGGTAATCCGTATGGGTAAACCTAAGGAGGATAAAATCCAGAGAGTTCAATGTAAATCCAGAGCAAATATTTTAAATAAAAAACAGACCACTTTAAGGTTCCATGTAATAAATTATTTCACCACAGCCCTTTTAAAAAGGACTCATGGATCATCAGACTTTGCTACCAAACAAAAATGAAGAGAAAATTTACACATTTTTGACGGGCCAGATTAAAACATATGTAAATTAACGAAGTGAGGAAGTGAGGGGAGAGAGAAGACATGAGTGAGTTAGCAGATATTGTCACATTTAAATGGTTAACTTAACGGAAGTTATATATTGAAATCGAAGGGGTAGAGAAGAAAAAATCCATAGAGAGAAAAAGAGGGAAGGAAGTTAAGAGAGAAGAAGATGTCACTAATTTTCTTTGTTAAAAAAAAAAAAAAAAAAAAGGCTAGAAACAGACGCTGTTATTTTGATTTACTTTGAAAGTGTTATTTTGGGGGTTCATAAAGATTATAATGTTTGATATAAAATTGAATGTCTCTAGATTGTCTACAAATAATTTAATTTGATGTTTGTTAGTGATTTTAAATTTTTTTTTTTTTAAAATTTTGGGGATTTTCTATGAAATAGTCATATATATATATATATATATATATATATATATATATATATATATATATATATATATATATATATATATATATAGTGTGTGTGTGAATGATAGGATAAGGATCAAATAGTAAAAGTTTATAAATCTAACATGTTTCACTTTTATTAAAGCTTCATCAGAAAATGAAATATGGGGGAGAAAGAAAATTGTGCTATTTTTAGTTTTTGTGTTAAGCAGACTTCATGTGCGTCTGTCTTGACATATATATATATATATATATATATATACACACACACTATCATCCATAGACAAACTAGAATTATGATACAAATACACACATGAATGCTGCTTGACAAGACAGATGCACTTGAGGTTTACTTAACCAATGAGAAATGAACAACACAAAAATTAAAAATAGTGGAATTTTTAAAAAAATGCCTACTACATACACATGAGTACGAATATACATTATCATATGAATTCTGCAAAGACAAAAAACTAAAATTCTGATACGCATTCACACAAATGCTGATTGGCAAGACAAATACATGTGAAGTCTGCTGTACCAATGGGAAACAAACAGCACAAAATGAAAAATAGCAGAATTATTTTCTCCTCCCTATTTCATTCTCTGATGAAGTGTTAATAAAACTGTAACATGTTAGATTTATAAATGTTTCATATTTTTTCTTTATTCTGTCAGATTCTAATCCATATTTGATCTTTATTTGATACAAATTCATATGTATTTCATATCTGTATAATGTTTTAAACAAAAACAAAAAAAATTCATTTTCATTTTTTTTTTTTTTTTTTTTTTTTTTTCTCCACTATTTCAGTAAAGACAAAAACTTTACCACGCAATTAATAAAAGGTGAAGATCCTGTTCTACCTCCCCTACGGAAACCCCAGTCCAGTGCCTTTGTTGATGTGAACAGTGACTTTTGTTCAGGCATGTATTTTAGTAAAACTTTATTAATAAGTCAAATTGTTTTGTGATAAGTAACTAATGGCACTTATTTTAATTTATTCTAGCCTCAATGTTGAGCTTCACTTTTGAATTTGTTATTTTAATGCGATAGGAAGAATGAAATAATTTTCTCTTGGGCAATGAAAATCTGTCTGTATATGAACAAGTATTAAATCTGACATGCTTGTATTTTCTTTCCCTTGTTTATCGAATTGTGATCTTTGATTTTCAGATCTGTCTGTTATGTCTGTAAAAGATGGGAGAACACAAATCGAACAATGGTTTTGTGAGGTACGTAACAGTTTTTCTTGGTCAGATGCTTTTAAAGGGACTAGAAGAATCACAGTACTACTCTTTGGGACGTCCAAATAAATAAAATTCTTAAAAATAAATTTTATTTTGCTAGCATCATAGAATTATCACCAAACTTATTTGAACATTTTTTTAAAATTTATTTATTTATTTATTTATTTATTTATTTTTTTTTTTTTTTTTTTTTTTTTAATCGTTTGTTTATAATCTTTTCTTCTCTTTTAATTCTTTACCATTATAATTTGGAGAAGTCATTAATATTGCAGATTTCCTTCAGATATTTGCCGTTTTACCAGGATGGGTTACAGGAACAGCACAACGAAAGAGATGTCCAAACAAATTTTGGAGTATCAGTGACTCCTCTTGAAGTTTGGTTTATTTATCATAGCTTAGGAACAAGGCTGAAAGTATGGGACACCCAGTGAGAATCAAACTCACTAGTCAGTCTTAAGCAGGACATATTTGCTAACCATTGTAACATGCTGAAGTGTCCATCCTCTTAAAGTTACAGACAATAGAATAAATGCACCTGAAGGAAGCTGTAGAATGGATCCATCAAAAAATATTTCAGTAGCAACATTAACAATCCAAAGAAGTACATTTGTCTCAATATAGCTTGAAATATTCTCACTGGTTCTAGAATTAAGTAAAAATAGTAAAATCTGAGTGGGATCTTTGAGGAGTTAGATTTATTTATTTATTATCTTTCAAAAAAATAGATTGTTTCTTCCATTTGTTCAATACCAATCATATTCTTTCCTACTAAATCTCAACACCTTTGTATGGGTGGGAGGCACTGGTTAGCCAGGCTACTAGACTGGTTGATTTAATATTAATTAGTATTGAGTTCAATCCTCACCTGGCAAAAACAAAAAAAAATCAGTATTAAAAGGGTTTACATGTCTGATAAATCAACCAAGCTAGACTATTACTGAACCCCTTACATACTAATTTTGCACTCAATCGGTTCCACTTTTTTTTAAGAATGTGAATCTTTTTATTTATTTTTTTTTCTTTGGCGTTGATCTTCAATTAATAAACTGAAGTAAATTTTATAAATTTATTTAAAAAAAAAAAGAAGCAAAATAATGTATACATAACCTAAATGATTTTTTTTTTTAATTATATATATATATATATATTTCTTCTAATTATAATGTGTGTGTATGTATGTATGTATGTATGTATGTATGTATATATATGTATGTATATATATATATATAAAATTTATTATAATTATGTATGTATGTATATGTATATATATATGTATATATATATATATATATATATAAAATTTATTATAATTATGTGTGTCTGTATATGTATGTAATATATATATATATATATATATATATATATATATATATATATATAGACACGCATAATTATATATAATAAATTTTATATATATATATATTGTTTTTTACATTGCTACACAAAAACTTTCGTGTTTGGAACTGAAAATTGTTCCTATTCATTAGGTGATATTTAGTAACTTATGGTGAAAAAGATTTACTTTTGAAAACATTATGTATTATTGCATTGAGCACTATTTTATTAACACTAGCACTCAATATTTTATATATATATATATATATATATATATATATATATATATATATATAATCTTAATCTTCACAATCTTAACAGTAGGTTATGCATATTTAAATTTTACAACAATCAGTTTTCAATCTGTGTCTTGACTCTTGCCAAGTCCATGAAATTGGGAGTTGTACCAAATGATGAGAATTAAAATGCATATTTATTATTAGTGTGTGTGTGAATATATATATATATATATATATATATATATATATATATATATATATTATACACACACATACACACTACAGCTAAAAAGTTTGAGGCTACCACTTGTAATCTTTTTAAATTGGCCCAAAAAGTAGTTGTTTCATATTTTAAATAAGAGAAAATTAGTATACATTGTTAAAAGTGAGACATGATTTTTTTATTAGTAATTTTATGTTAAAAAGAAAAAAAAATGATTAAATATCCTCAAATTTTTGGCACCTGTTGCAAAAGTTTCTCAAAGTATAAGTTTGATAGTTGATTCCATTCTTTTTTTCAATACTCTAAGAGCTCTTTTTTTTTTTTTTTTTTTTTTTTCTCTGTCAAATTTTTCTGATGCTAATTCTGGGGGTAGCCTCAAACTTTTGAACTGCTGTGTGTGTGTGTGTGTGTGTGTGTATGTATGTATGTATGCATGTGTATATATATATATATATATATATATAACTTGAATGATGTTTTAATTTGAACTCTTTACTTCTATTGTAGCTTTAAATTGGTTTGTTTCTCTTTTAGGATGGTGGGTTTGTCTTGAATCGAACACTTATTGTCCCCGAAAGTGCCCTTGTTATTGGACAGGCTACATTTGTCAATATTGGTAGGCAACTTACATGATCTCTTCAGTTTTCACTTTTATCACTGTACTTTGATTTTCTGCTAAACTATTTGATCACAGTTTTGAAATTTACAGAACATTTTCCTTGTGAATGATTGCAATTTTTATTCTATTTATTTTAAAATTAGTTTGCTTCCTTTGTTGTTATTGAGTGAGATCAGTGTGCCAACAAAGTGACACCGAGGTACGAATATATGAGGCCCACATGAATACACATGAGTGTATACCGGGCACATGCATCACAGCCAAATGCATGCGATATGGTGATGGGTTTTGATAAAAGCAACGTATAACTTTGCAACTGGGCCTAGAAATACTTTCAGGTCGGGTTATCCAGTTTTATTTAAATAGTCTCCAAATGAGGTTGCTCCCAAATATTTACATGTGGCTTCCATCTCACCTTGGCTGCCTCATCCTTCAAATACAAATCTCTCAACCTCGGGCCCTGAGGTTCCTCCACTGTTCCTGCTCATGAACAGAGGTGCACAGTGCATCAACCTGTTAGGTGGACACGCCCAAATGGTTACGGTCAGTCAACTGACGAGCAAATCTCTGGTACCAAACGGGATATTTACTGTAGTCAATCTTAATTCATCAAAAAAAAACATGTACAAATTAACATCTCTAATCAATTAAGATAAGAAGCCATAAGAGCTATGCCTAGTGTGACAACAAGACAATTATTATCAGTATTTTCCCAGATGTGATCTTAATATCTGGCAATTAATGTATGAATAGTCAGCTCCAACCAGCAACATTTGGTATCATGCAGTTTTTCTTTGGCTTTAAGTGTTCATCATTTTCTAGTTTGTTCTTGTAGTTATTGAGTCTTCCTTTTCTGTAATAGTTCCACTAGGCTTTAATATATGAGCACATGGCTGAGTGGTTAGAATGTTGTATTCTCATCATTCCATAACTTTACAAAATTTTGTTTCTCTTTTTGAAGTTGCATCTTTCTTACAACCTGCAGCAACTTTTAAATTAAAAAATAAACTTTAATAAGTACAATATCAATTATTTACAATATGATGAACCTTCTTTCAGTTAGGTTATGAAATCTCTCAAAAAATTGTCAATTTTTCTGTTTAAAACAAATATAAGCTGAAATTAATATATTTATTGTCTAAATCTTGCACATTTATAAATCTACCATTCGTTTGTGTATTGAATACTGTTGCCATATCTGGCCTGTTGCTCCTACTGGGCATCTCTGGATTCTTGATAAAATCCAGAGAAGGGTTTGCAATACAGTCCAGGCATTTGTCTCCAGTCACTTTCTCACTGGCATGACGTGGCATCTGTCTGTCTGTTTTACAAATATTTTCATGGCACGGATGAGCTTTTTTCCCCTGGTGCCCTGACTTCATGAATTTAAGCATGCTGCTAGATTGGCAACTAGGTCTCACCATTCTACTGTTGAACTAGCTAGATGTAATCGCCATTTTAACTCTAACAGTATTTTTCTCGCACTTACCACCTTTGGAAACTCCCTTCCAATTTCTTTTTTCCCTGATGACTACAATCTTCAAAAATTTAAATGCAACATCACTTGCTATCTTCTGTCTTCTTGAACCCTGTTCCTTTTTTATTATTTCCTCAATTATCCCCATTCTCTTTCATTCCCTGTAAACCTCCTGTGTTCTAATCATATTGTTGCCTTGCTTGGGGTGAAACGATTAAAAAAAAAAAAACGTAAGTTTATCCTGAAAATTTGACCAGCATTAGTTGACTTTTACCAATTTTATTGAGAAAATATTAACTTACATTAAAAAAGAAAATATTCGATGGATTTGGTATACTGGTAAAATTACAAGCATTTACTTCCCAAAACTCTGCAGAAAATAAAGATTTATTCAAGATGAGTTTTTTTTTTCTTTTCTTAATCATTTTATGCCAAGCAAGCTGATAAAGCCACTAAGACAGAAGGGGGTTACTGGCAGGGCCAAATTAAAACCCATAGGGGCACTAAGATTTTGGGGCCCCCATACACCTGCAAGTTAAGTATGCTAGCATGGAGTTATGGTAAGTAGTGCAAATAAATAAAGGCTATTAACTGAGAACGTGCATCATGGGAACGCTAGCTGGAAATAAATATAGGATGAACCGAAGGCACATGCAACCATCAAGAGAGGTTGACCATCAGTTCCAACCCAGAACAACACCAACCAAGAAAGAAACAATCACAGCTGTGTAGCCATTGTCAAATGAGCAATGACCAGATTCTAATAGAACTGTGACCAGAAGTCAGCGTCTCATCAACAAACCAACGTATTACAGAATCGCATAAAAATATGGCTAGAATAATGCCAAACGAACATGAAGGTAGTCTACTTCTGTTCACAAAATTGAATCCCATTAAGTTAACTAGTAATACTAACTTATTCAAGAAAGATGTGTTGTATTGAGTAAATACAATCCTCGTTATCTCCCTTAGCTCATTCCCTTATTAACCAATCAGAATGTCAATAAAGATTTGCTGCAGGTCAGTTGTCCCCTCCCCCTTCATAATGGTACCCTGTTGATTCAAATGTTAATCATATTCAACTTATTTCTTTAGATGTGTACAACAACATATCATTACAATTTCTGTGGTGCCCCCCTTCCCTTGATGCCCTAAGCACATGCTTATTTTGCTTAATGGTTAATCCAGCCCTGGTTACTGAGAGTGGAAGAGAATGAGAAGAATTTAGGGAGGAGAAAGGATAATAAAAGAACAGAATTCAGGAAGGCAGAAGATGGCAGTTGATGTTGCATTTAATTTTTTGAAGATTGTAAGTGGCAAGGAAGGAAAAAATCAGAAGAGATTTCTGTGTGCGAGGAAAGAAGCTATTAGAATAGAACTTGGTTACATCTAGCTAGTTCATCAGTAAAAATGGTGAGACCTAGTTGTCAATCTAGGAGTATTCTTAAATTCATGCAGTTGAGGCATCAAGGAGCAAAGCTCATTGGAGCAATAGCCATGAAAATATTTATAGAAAAAACAGAAGGAAGCCACATCATGGTAGTTGAAAAGTGAGTAAAGTAGAGATACCAGGTGAGGACTGCTAACATTACAGATTATTTTTTGGATTTTGTTGAGAATGTACAGCAGGAGCACAAGACTGGATATGGCAACGGTATTCAATGCACGGACGAATGGTAGATTTATAAATGTGAAAGATGGATTCTGATGAGAAAAATTATTTGGTACGCAACAGTGGACCCAACCTTCTTAGTAGCAGACCTAGAAATTGATTCAATAAAATCACTCCACTCTATGACATTGAAAAACATAAGCCCAAGAAGGTGCAAAGAATTGCTCTGTTGGAGGTTGGCATCAGCCATACTGATGGAGGGCAAAAATGGTTCCCTATGATGATTAAAGGATAGCAGTTCCGTTTTGGAGGTGTTAAGATTGACAAGTCATTTCTTGCCCCAATAAATGATTTTTCATCTGATAATAGCAGTATTTAGAAATAATTGTCCTATTACAATTGTGCTTGTCCCTCCCTTTGTTAGTTCGGACGACTGTTATGCCTTGCCAGTACCTCATAAATAATGAACTATTCTGTTTTGATCATATGGAATGAGGGGAAAAGACCCTACTTCGATTCAGTGAGAAAATGAAAGAGATTAAGCTGATAGGAACAAATCCTACACAACCGAAAGACTGAGGAGCTATAATGGCTGATAAGAGCACCATTTTTCAGACACAGTGTTGAACAATGGAGACCCAAGTAAGGTAATCACCAAAAATCCACTAACCATAAATAAAATAATATTGTCTGCTGAATTGTTTTAAAATTACGATTAAGAGGGATGTTTGTAAGATACGGATTTGGTTAATTGTTATAATTATCTTAGAATTTGAATAATTCCTGTTGCTTTAATTTTTTTTTTTTGTGTATTATTGAGTTTCTTATTTTTTTCTTTTTTGTGTAGATGGGGACAATTTTATTGATGTGGTGCTTCCAGTCTGTGAAGACCAACATTGTGCGAAAAGCAAAATTTATGTTTTTTCAAAGGACATGGTAAGAATTGATTCAGAAGTTTTTTTTTTTTTTTGATCAAATAGACTTTTATGTTGATATATTGAAAAAGTGTCATTAAATTGAATTTTGGCAATTAGTTAAAAATAAAACTTAATTAGTCCAACTAAAATGCAGTCTTTCAGAAAATAATTACGGCCAAATAAGTCTGTCATCTGAATTAATGCAATTAAAAATTAATTAGTACCAATAAAATGTAATTTTTAGAAAATAATTTGGAAACGACTTTGGCTTATGGCCACATCATGTTGAAACAGAGGTTCCTGTATGATCTCTAAAGTTAAGCAACATTGAGCCAGGTCACTACTAGATGGATGACTGTTCGGGAATACCAGGTACTGTAAGTTTGAATGTGCGGGTGGTGTAATGAATAGTGGCGCATAATTGGTAATTGGAGAGACGAGTTACAATTCCTGTTGGGTTTGTTATATTCACTTGTGCACAAATACCCTTGGAAAAGATATGAATCCACCTCATCTCTCTCCAGCTATGGGTTAATTAGTAATCACTAAACCATTATTATCTTTTTAAAAAAAAAAAAATTTCTTACAATCGAAAAATATTTTCTGGCTTTAAATAACCTGTAAAGCGTTAAGTTGTAGAAAACAAATCAATCAGTCAATGAAGTACTGATTAGCTACATAGGCATGTCTTTTAGATTTATTTATTTATTCTCTGGAATATAAATATAGAGGAACTATCACGTCCAAAAAGCAAGGTATCAGATTATATATTGACTGTAATATAGAATTGATCCCCCATTTTATATCCTCATTATAATTTCTTGTTTGTCTATCAAATTCTGATTAGGTATGAATCCACTTCTTGTGTAACTAAATCATTATTATCTGCAAAAAAAAAAATTCTTTCAATCTAAAAATATGTTCTGGCTTTAAATAACCTGCAAAGGATTATTGATAAACTGTCAAAAATGAATGAATGAATCATGAAAACAACTTTGGCACTTGAAAATTATCCCATTTCTAAATTAATATCCTTAAAATTAATTAGGGTAAATTAAATGTGATTTTTAGAAAATATTTAGGAGAATAAAAGTTTGCGTTTTGCATAATTAAAATTAGATTATTGAAATTAATAAAATTAAAAATAATTTAATATAAATAAAATACACCTTTAAAAATTAATTACAGGGAATGAAGTTTATTTTACATAATTAGAAATTTAAATTCAGTCAGTTATGTGCTATGTGTGATACACATTTAGATCATGTATCTTTTGATATATGACTGATGAGGCAGATTTTTTTCCTGCAGTAGGTTGCCATTTCTTTCTGCAGTAGACCAGTTGTCATCCAAGGCTATAGAACCTGGTCTGTCCTGCTATTTACCCATAGCTAGAGGGAGAAGAGGATTCATACCTTTCCCAAGAGTTTTAGCACGTAAATGAATGCAATAGATTTGAGTGGAATTTGAACTCGGCTCTCCGATTCCTCAACCCAAGCTGCTATCCATTACTGCACCATAATCAAAAGATGAGTTCAAATGTATATGTTAGAAAATAATTACAGGACTTAGATAATTAATACAATTAAAAATTATTTACACTATTTACAAGCAGACTATTGTACTCATCTC
>CAHIKZ030000903.1:520000-552500 GCA_903632075.3 Acanthosepion pharaonis | reverse complement strand
ATATTGTGAATATGGCAATGAAGACGAGGATAACAGTTTGAATAATGTAAATAATGGAAGTAATTATAATACCTCATCCCAGAGATATAGGCAGATGTCTTTTGATTAATTAAGCATTTACACAAAGACCCTCTTTGTTAGATAAACCAGATGACCTGGTAAATTTCATGTGATCCTCCCTCTAACAGAAATTTATTACCCAGAATCTAGTTTCGGACCTTTTTGTTAGGATCAATGTAATTCCTGCAAAATAGGCTACCAAATAAATAATTTAGACTTCAAAACAGTTTGCAGAATCCTGGCAACACATTAATTTTGCCATCACAACTTCCTCGGGTCTTGGGGCAGGTAGGGAATTTAAGTTATAATAAATTTTACTGAATCTCTACTTGGTTTAATTTAGGTTCAAATCTTCTTTCTGCTTTTCATTGTATGTATTTTGTAGGTTGAAATTAACATTTTTAAATGAATTTTTTTTTTCCATTAGATTCCAACCCGATTAACCACTCTTTTCCCCCTATTATATTTCTACTCCTTCAGTACCTTAAGTCATTAAAACCTTTACCACACTAATTTCTTTCTAGAATTGTCTCCCCTGCCACTGCATTTTTTTTTTTTTTCGAGAGTGCAAAAACATGAACACCTACCGTTTTAAAATTGTTATAACTTTTTTTGTATTGTGCATATAGATTTTAATTTTTGAACGCAAATAAAAGAATCAATGAGTAATATTTTGATGTAATGCATTATGTTTTGCATGCATGTTTTGACGTTGAAAACAAAAAAAATTACAATGTGAAATAAAAAAACAAATACATTAAAAAATACAAAAATAATTCAACGTACTTTAACTTTTATTACTCCTTGTGGGGTTCAGGTGGTGCAATAAGAAGCAAAATGGCTAAAAAGGCTTTCATTTGATCAAAAAATGGCATATTGTGTTTACACACGAGAAGACACTAGAATTTCTTTCACCTGACTTGTATTTATTTGTCTTGTTGACAAATAAAGTTATGATTTTGTCATTTATAAATAGACAAAATAATTCACCTTCAAAAATGCTATCAGATATATCAATGGTTGCAATGAATGAGATCAGCTGGACACAATTTCCACATATGTCAAAGTTGGGGTGGGGGGATCTAATTTAAAAATTTCAGTGTTCTAACATCTTCAGTGTCTCCTGTCGGTGCATAAGTGTAACCAATGCTTACATTTTTTTTTAATATTTCATGCTTCTCTTCCTGTGCATGTATAATCCCATCAACAAAATATGTTACTTTACTGATGATGTTTTTCTAGAGGACAAAACCTGTTAAGTGAAACTTTTTTTTTTAATCATTTCACCCCCCCGAGCAAGGCAATAAAACTATTAAGATGCAAGAGTTTACTGAGTGTTAGAGAATATGAAAAAAAAAACCATTATTAAGGAGAGAGGACAATAAAAGAATAAGGATTAATAAGACAGAAGATAACGATTGGCATTGCATTTAAATTTTTGAAAATCAATGTTAACTGGAAAACAAGAATCCGGAAGAGAATTCCTTAAGTAGGAAGTGTAAGAAAAGAAACTGTAACATAGAATTTACAGTCATATCTAACCATTATTAAACATTATCTATAATATCAGTGATGCCTTAATCTCCTGTTTCTTTGTATTATTTTGTTATAAACTATTATTGGACCAGCCTTGTGTATCATCCTCTGATTATATTCTCTGGTTTGTTACACATAATCTTAAAATAAATTCTATTTTCCAATTTTTCTTTTAGGAACCACACTCAACAAGCATTCCTGTTAAAAAATATTCCATTCAATTCTGATAATTATACTCGGTCCTTTGAGATTATCTGGCCAGCAACATTTACACATTTGACTGATTCTGCACTTTTGACTGCATTTTTTGATGTGGATGAAAATGTAAGTTAAAGGTTTTTATTAAAAAGTGATTTTTTTTTTTTTTTTTTTAAATGTATAATTTATTGAAAAATGAATGTTTTTATGTTTTGATATTGAGAAAACAAAACAATCAAACAGTTACATGTTTGTGAGCAAGGCAAGCCTTCAAGTTGGAAGTGGTTGTCTGCAGTTTGACCTAGAGAGTGATGGGCTCCATCCCGTCTATTTGCCCAAGATCTGTGGTGGGAACTGGTCCGGTGTGCAGCAACCCTATAATCGTGCCCTACACAGTCATTGGACTGGCAATGATGAAATCAATCAATATTTAAGAAAAGAAATTGTAATTGTATTCATGTTCAACTAAATATAAATTGTTTTTTTTTTTTTATAAATTTTTTTGTTACTGATTCTGCACTTTTAACTGCGTTTTTTTGATTTGGACGAAAATGTAAGTTAATTTTGTTTATTTACACTATTTACATTGTTCGGACTGTTATCCTCATCTTCATTGTTGTATTCACAACGTTTTGGCCATTGTATTCTCTGGCCTTCTTCAGATGATTGTAATTTCGAACTGAACCGTTTGTTTCATACACTGGGGTGGATTGTTCTAGTTTCACGTGCCATGCCACTTTGAGATGTCTCAGTATGAGTTATCTCCCTTTAACTCAATTCTCCAAGTTTTTGTTCACCTCAGCTGTAGTCAGGTAATGAACTCAAAACTCTTTGGGTCAAGTAACTGGATTTGACCAAATGTTTTTAACCACTCGGCCATGTTTTGTTTATTAAAAGTGATTTCATTCATTTTTCAGTAAATTTTACATCAAAATAAAAATTTTGATGTAAAATTTATTGAAAAATGAATGTCTTTTATGTTTTGATATTGAAAAAAAATCTATTAAACTATAGTTATTTCCTTTAAAATTTCTAGTATAGCTAATAATTTTCTATAATTTATTATAATAAAGATTTGTGTCAGTTGTTTAAAATAAGCCATTTCTCTAACATGAAATTCAATATCTCATCGTATTACTCTATTTATACCACATAAATGGTAACACATTAGTGCCAATGGTGTCTTCATCTTGCTAATGTCTTACCATTATGTGGGCGGTATTTCTGCTGCACCCTGTACATAGGAAAACATTTCTTGCCTGATGGAATTAAGCTCTAAATATCTTGATAAATTTCACATTTTCTTTTATGAATAATATTTGAGGCAAATATGTCTGGGAATTTATTACGTTCTATCAAATTTCATTAGTTTTTATTTCCTTGAAACAAAAATAAAAACTTGTCAAAACTACTGACTCTCTTTGAGCTGTATATTAAAAATCTTGCTTTGTTTGTGATGATCTCCATTATAGGCATAAAAATCATGTTTATCGTGTTATATTTTTAACAGTAGAGTTGGTCCAATTTTTAGCTGTTTATCTTTGCGAGTGGTTGTTTTGAAGAAGCTTGTATAATTACAATATTTTCCTCCACCATCTCTTAAAATGATCACCGGATGAATTGTATGAAGGGGAGACAAACGGGTTGGTGTAAAAATGGAGTTATTTCCCTTACTTTTTTAAAAAATTTTGTGTTACTCTTTTGCCAAACTATTTTTCCTTTCTTTTAAACCAGCGTTTCATTTATGAGCATATGATTTTTATTTTTATAAATTAAAAATAGTCTTCGTATTTATTACTTATTTTTTTTGTTTGATTGAAATTCCCTTTTCGCCTAGATGAAAACATTATAACTCGTACAGCAAATGACCTAGTCTTAAGTCCATAATTAAATTGTAGACCACAAAAATGGTCAGATTGGGAAATTTATTCAAAGTTATTTTCTTTTCAAAACAAAAAAAAAAAAAGGAGCAGACGTGATTTGAATAAACATACAGTTTGCAAAACAATAAATAAAAAAAATTAAAAAATAAGCTAAAGTTCCGGAATAACATGAGCAGGTTTGAAAAAAATCAAAATTGAAATAGCTGAACAGGCCCATTCATCTATACTAGGTACCTCCACTTTTTCTGCATAAATTTTCCATACCTAAGGTTTAAAATTAATTTTTAAAAATGAAAAAGCATTCTTGAAGATTTAATTTTAGCTTTAATTGAAAGCTAAAGGATTAAATTTGAAAAAATTCTTGTAAAAATTCATTATTCATCAGACAAATTTTTATTTCTTCAGACAATAGTGTCCATCACATAAAATAGGGATTTACTTTTCAATCACCCTGGATATATATATATATATATATATATATATATATATATATATATATATATATTATATATATATATATATATATATTTTTATATATATTCCAATGGAATAAATTATGACCATGGAATATTAGTGTTTAAGCCTTTTTATTATATCCTTACTCTGTCCTAGACATTGAGTTCTACCTGGATTCTTCCTCTTGGAAAAAATTTTTTTCTGAAAATATACATGTATGGGTATTTTTTTATTAATGGATTTTTACTTTATTTCTTATTACCATAAATATTATTGGGAGGGAATTGTCACGTGTTTAAGATTGAAATTTCACATGGCCCAGTGGATAAAGACATTTGTTAGATCCACTGACTAGATCCAAAGAGTTGTGAGTTCAATACCAAAGCACTTGGCGAGTTGAGTTAAAGGGAAATAACTTAGACATCTGGAAGAGGCATCGCATGCAGAACTAGAACAATCTATCCCAGTGGACGAAATAAAGGGTTTGGTTCGAAATTCCAATCACCTGAAGAAGGCTGGAGTGTACATCGGCCAAAACATGAATACAGCAATGAAGATGAGGATAACAGTCCGAATAATGTGAATAATGCAATTGAAAGTGGATGTTCTAAAGTTGCTTTATAATTCCCTATTAAAATAGTTGTTTGAATGAGTCGTCTTAATGTTTGATATTATAAATGTTTCTATTCAAAAGATCTGAACACTGGAGATAATTTGATGTGGAACTGTAACAAAATATCTTTTTAGGGAATACTTGATGTTCTTCTCACTTCACACTCAAAAGATGACAGAACAAGAATTCACGTATTCAAAAATAAATTTCTTGAAGATGCTTACTTCTTGAAGGTCATGGGTAGGTGTCATTTTTTTTTTTTCATTATTTCCTGGGATTAACTTTGATGTTATCCAGTGTAAAGTAATTAAAGTAACAATTAAATAATGCTAGTCATGTACTAATTACATATAGGAAGTCATATGTGAGATACTATTAACCCACAAAAAATTATTTGGTAATAGCTTATTAAATACAAAAGCACTTGGAGAATATTGGACAGTTTATGTTTGAACTCACCTTGGAAACCAGAAAGATGGTTCAAATCAAAGGAAAAAAAAAAATCTTCAGGAACTTTCATTAATCTTCAAACAACCTCATATATATATATATATATATATATATATATATATATAATATAAATGTAAATGGATATAGATCCGACAGAATGAAGAAAATTTTGAAAAAACAAACAAAAATCCTTAAATGCAATTATGTTGTTTAAAATGAATGAAATGTCGATGTCTGACGTTTCGGTTTAATAAACCTTTTTCAAGACAATATTCATTAAAAATACAATTCAGTTCAATTTGACAAAGATATATATATATATATATATATATATATATATATATATATATTCAGTTGTATGGATATTAGTTTATGACCCTGGGTTTCATGCTTTTGTGATCATCAGACAAACTGAATATATTAGCTCTATCACTGATAGTGAGCTCTTTCCACAAAGTACTGCACATATAGAATATAATATTTTTAGATAGGGTGTATTTGTAAAAGAAGAAAATGAATAAAAAGAGATGAGAAAAAAATTATTCTTAGCTGAAGTGTTTTCTCTCTCTGAGAAGAATAGTTTTTCCTCGTCTCTTTATATATATAT
The DNA here is from genome assembly GCA_903632075.3 of Acanthosepion pharaonis. Taxonomy (NCBI): domain Eukaryota; kingdom Metazoa; phylum Mollusca; class Cephalopoda; order Sepiida; family Sepiidae; genus Acanthosepion; species Acanthosepion pharaonis. The sequence continues at coordinate 546,697 of CAHIKZ030000903.1, read as the reverse complement.
ATATATATATATATATATATATATATATATCCTGCATAAAAAAAAGAAATGACAGTAGTCAGTATCATCGAGTCAATGTAAACTGCTTTTTCCTTAGCTGCATAGTATGTGCTTCACTAGGGCTACACAGTTTTGATTTTAGAGTTTTCCTTCTCCTAGACTAGTTGTCTCCCAAAGCTATAGAACCCAGTCTGTCTTGCTATTTACCCACAGCTGTGGGAAGAAGAAAAGGATTCATACCTTTCCCAAGGGTATTAGCATGTAAGTGAATGTAACAAACTCAACTAGAATTTGGACTCAACTCTCCAATTCCTCAACCCAAGCTGCAATCCATTACTCTACTTTAAATGCACTGGTATCGTAGTTCACTGTAACAAATCTGGCCACAATTTTGACTTTATAAATTCCAGGCTAATTGGGACAGAAAGGATTCACTAAGAAGAAAATGTATTGAGAGTGTGCTGATCTCACAATTCTTGATGATAAACCTAGGACTAGGCTCCTATACAAATTTGCTGATCATTGCAAAACAAGCTGATAGTGAGAATAACAGATCCACTTGCAGTGACATTAATGACTTTAATAAAAAAAATCACACAGCTTTGATTTTTCATTCCAACTAAACAATGGCATCCTAGGAAATGGACCTTAATGTCTTTAATGCAAAAGACACACAGTTTTACCTTTCATTCTGACCTGTAGGCACCAACCTAACACGTCATTCAAAAGGCGTTTCTACTTTTATTTCTCTACTTGTGCTCAGATACTATTCTACACCCTATTAACACACACACACACACACACACACACACACACACACACACACACACATGATGATAATAAGTAATGTAAATTAAGTCTGTTCCCTTATGGTCGTCTGAGTTTTGCAGAATTGCATCCACTCTTCAGGAGACTTAATTTTAATAGTCCTGGGTATGACAATAAACTGCATCTGGCAGCAAGACAGAAAATGAAATATTTATCTTTAGAATGGGTAAATTGTAAAACCTGCAAAAGCATTTCCATAGAAAATTTCTAACTTGACCAAAACCTGAATTTGTCTTTTTTGTAAAGCACAAGCTTTAGCATTAAACAAAACTAATTTGTATTGAAAATGTTTGTTTTTGTCTTATATTTCAGTTGTGAGTGGTTTATGTGAAACAAACTGTAATGTTGAGGTAAGTATATAAAAAATAAAAATAAATCTAACTTTTTAAATGTTAATTTTATCAATCATTTGTTTCCATAAGTGGTAAAATGAAATCAAAATTTTTTTTTTTTTTCACATCTTGGTTTTTATTTCTGAGTATTCTACACACACACACACACACAGTGCTGTGCAAAAGTGAACTCCTAAGATAATATTAAAAAAAATTTCTCTCCCCCCGCCCCCGGAAGGATAATTAACAAATATTCATTAAAAAAAATCTTTATTAAATGAATTACAACCGCTTTCAAAACTTTTTATCAATCTGGAATAAAGATATTAATTAAAAATTAAAATGTGCAAAAGTGAATTGTGGAAGTTTTACCATGAAGAATAGTTAAAAATTGATGCTCATTACTGCCAGAAATTTCTAAGAAATTATAGAAAAACTGGTTGATGATGTGACTTCAAAAGAAGGAGTTACCAAATAGTAAATGTAACAATTCACTTTAATGTTAAATTAATTTTAACAACATACTGCAGAATGTCGATATACTAGCTACATCACTTGCCTAAGTACTTGTAGGTTATACATTTGAATTGGAGCAGAATTCACTTGTTTCTCTGTTTGCTTAGCTTGACCATTATAGACAGAGAAATACAAAACCATAGAAAGTCACTCGGTTCATTGTTGCTAGGTTGAGAGAGTTTTTGACATGAAACACTTCTTTCTCAAATTGGTATTTTAATGGTTAGATATCATGCATTTTGTGAAGCAAGCTGGACTGATGACTTTTCAATCTCCCCTTGTATGGTGATTTTCTAAGTGTGGCTTAGATGTGGCACAAGGCCAAAAGTATGGGGCACCCAGTAAGGATCGGACTCACTCAATTGTAATTGATCTAGTGAGACAAACTTGCTAACCATTGTGCATCATCAAAGTGTCCAAAAGTCCCTTTTTGTGTATGGATTATTTTAATTAAATCTTTCAATAAAATTTATACATTTCTGTGAAAAACATTTTGACATTTTTATATTTAACTTTTGTTGGGGCCACCCACCTTCTCATCAGAATGGACTGATCTCTCTACTACCAATAGGACAGTTCTATAGAGTTCTGGGAGATCAGGTGACCATCACACTTCTGTCTCTCTACCGGAAGATACAGTTGGACTTTATACTCTTTCTGATTGTTACTGACTAACCTGTGTTCGTTTGACTACTAATCTCTCTTGTAAATACCTCTTCAGATATACCAGTATTTTTCCCTACGTATGTGTTTGTCCTTATTTCAATACACGCACGGGGAACCACTCAACATCTCAACAACTTTATACATGCAGGAACATGACAAATTAATTATCTAAAAATAAGAACAAGCAAAATGAAACACATTTTTAGTTGGGGATATTCAAGCTTTGTGGTTGGAATGTTTTACAAAAATACAGAGAAAATTATTATTTGTATTATAGATAAAAGTTCTTTTAAGCATGACAGTTAAATCTTATTTACATTGTTGATAATAAAAAAAAAATAATCTAATATTTCTGTACAGTAATAATGAAGCCTGTATCTGTTAGGGTTTTATTCCAACAGTTGTAATAATCTCATTCTTTTTATTGGCTCATCTATTCTACAGCTTTCTGTGGAAAGAGGTTTGTCTTTTTTTGTGTTTTTTTGCACCCTGTGGTGCAAATCATTAAAATGATAACCATACAAAAAAAAAAACAGTTTAGTTTATCCTCCTTGTTCCCCCTCCCTAAATGATCTCCCCGCTTTTTTCACAGATTGCACACTTGAAAAAGATCAAAAAAATGAACTGATCAAAACATTGCGATAATGACAAACACCCTCCACCCCACCCAACCAAAAAACGTGATCAATAATCTTGATCAATCAAGAAAAAGAATTATTTGTAGGAAAAGAGAAACAAACTACAAATTTTTAAAATGTGCTTTGGTTAGTTAACTCTGTGTTAATCACCTCAGAATTTCCAAAAATGGATAATCTTCAGGCCTCTGCCTCTCATTACAAATGAGCTACAACTGCGTTCCATTGCGTACTATACACCCTCACTGAGTCAAGAGAGAAGCAAGAGGGAGCAAAAGAAACCAGTTGCCAACAAGGAATTACAAGTACTTTAAAAATTTGGGAACTAACAAAACTAACCATGTGACTAACACAGGGTTAAATAAAAAAAATAAATATTCTGGTGAATGCTTTTAAATTAAAACTGACATTATTTTTTGACAAACTATAAATTTTCTCAAATTTACACATGGTAAGTAAAGTTTTATTTTTAGTTTATCCCAAATATTGAATTATGGTAATTGGGGGCCCAGTTGGTATTTAGATGGTGGACTGCTTCAGAACACCAGGTACTGTAAGCAACGTCCAACAATCCGAAATCGGGGTTGATAAACTGTAAAAAAAAAAAAACAAAAAAAAAAACAATCAATCAAAATATGATAATTAGGAAGGAGAAAAACTGAATGAAAATAACAATCTTATTTTCTAACCTTTCAAGTGTTAAGGATATTTCTTGTTTGAACAGGTGAGAGGGAAGATAAAAAAAATGAAATTAAGAAGGTGGGTTGCTTATGAATAGAAAAATTTAGAAGGTTTACAGACATATCATATTGAAATGCTGGTTCTTGTTTGATCACCAAAGTTAAGCAATGTTAAGCATGGTCAGTACCTAGATGGGTAACTGCTTAGGAGTAGCAGATGCTGTAAATTTGGATATGCAGGTGGTGTAATGGATAACTACTTGGAATTGAATATTGGAGAGCCAAGTTCCAGTTATATTTGTTTTATTCACTTATTCACAAATGCTCTTGGAAAAGTTATGAATCCACCTCTTATGGGTTAATTAGTAAGACTTGTATCACTAAACCATTATTATCAAAATAAATTCTTACAATCTTGTTATATACCATACCTATGAACACTAATGTGTATGTCCCAATCCTCATAAATGTGTTGGACACTATTGTAAGTGCGGGTAATATGCTGTCTCAATAGTCCATCACGAGCAGTGGTTTACCTATTTCATACTGCTGGTGAGTATTGTATTTTATTATAAAGATTACCATTTCATTTCCAACCTCCGTTTTAGTTATTCCTCATTCTGTAACCTTAATTAGGTTACAAAAAAATCTAAAAATATTTTCTGGCTTTAAATAATTTGTAAAGGGGTGATAGGCTGTAAAAAAAAAAAAAAAAAAAAAAGCCCAGTCAAAACCAATATAAAGAAATAAAACAATTTAAGTGACAATTTGACTTAAGCAGAAAATTCTCTCCCTCGTTTTTTCTTTTTTTTCTTCTTATTTTACTAAACCTATACTTTTCTTTTGTCCACCTCTCTCAAGCCATATGGTGTAAACCAACCTGGTCCTGTGATACGCTTTAAAACCACACAGTCTACTGGAGAAATCCAGCTTGGCTATGGTAAGATGTTTATTATTTGATTTATTTTATTAAATGGAATAAATTAAACAAAGGAATACCTAATCCATATATCTGAATTGTGTGTAGTGCTAAAATTAAAACAAACATTTCAAATGGAGTTACAAAATGAAACTTAATACAAATTTTAAATATCATTTAAGTGTTTAAAATTTTATCAATTTTATATTTGTCTGATTTGATAGCATATAGGAACTTAGCCCCTCCCCGATCACAGCAAGAATTGTTTGATGCTACGTTTGATTTTACTGGAACTTGTAAATTGGAAATTGTTACTTTAAATACAATATTTCCAACCATATAAATCAAACTTCTTAAAACAAAAAAAATTTGGGTTAGAGCTTACATTCTTGTTTGACACACTCATCCCCTGATTAGCCAGAATTAAATTTAAAAAAAAAAAAAATTTCACTGAGGCAATAGAAGCCGCTAAGATGCAAAGGGTTACTGAGCATGAAAGAATATGCGAAAAAGAAAAGCATTATTAAGGAGAAGGAAAGGAACAACAAAAGAACAGATATGATGCATATAGTAAATAATTGAAATAATGTTTAAATAGAAAACATCAATATATAAGTATAGATGAATTGTTAGTTGGTTATTAGGCCAAAACACCTTTGTAAAATCTGCAAGATTGTGTAGCATGTGATTGATGCCATGAAATACGGTCTGAATGTCCCTCAAGAACCTAAGAGGAGTTGATCTGTAGTTATCTCAATATTTACTGGGTTTACCCTAAGAGATAATAAAGTAAGCATTCTACTTGGTGTCACCTCAGAATGTCAAGAGTTAGATGCCATGGGAGTTGACCTAGGTGACCTAATAGGCACCAAGTGCAGAATTGGGTAACACCGACATAAGCAGGATTTGAACACAGCTGAATTTAGGATGTATGCACACAAGATAGATGGATAACAGGAAGTTATATAAAAACCTGTTCCCCGAAGGGGAGAGGAGAGTCCTTCATGTACTTCATGAGAAGATTGAACGTTCAAAGAAAGTCCCCAAAACCGCATACTCTCCATGGCTGATATTAATTTGACATTCAATAATTTTTTTTTTTTTTTTTTTTTAAATTATTTTACATATGAAACATTTAATCTTGTGTTCTTATCAGATTCATAATAGTATCTTGATGCTGTAGGTATGAGATATGCGATTGAAGTAACAGTGAAATACATAAACAAATTATATTGTCTACAGTGAACTAAAAGGCTTTTGAGAACCTTCCGAGGTTCTGAGGGTTCTCTTGACACCTCTCAGTTGCATCTCTGTCTATGAACTGAGTATAACTGTATTTATTAATGAAAGATGCTGGTGGCAATACCTCCCTCATTGCACTAAGGGGGTGCAATAGCAATATTGGTGGCAGTGTGACTAACAGATGGTGGGACTGGGCAATTTTTAGATCTAGCTTGGGTGTGTGCGTTTTGGGCTTCCCATGTTAATCTGACCTTGTGTCACATACCACCACTGTGGGTTTTGATTAAATATTGGGAACTAAAAGAATGCTTACATGCACCAGATATACTACAAATTGAACTTTGACAGTTATGTAAACTAAAAATGAAGTTGGTCATCATTGATGTTTGCTGGCAGTTACCTGGATTTGAAAAGAGTTTCATTGTAAAATATAAAATATATTGCAGACGCCTGCTCAGTCACATTTGTATTTGTTCAACACCCACAATACGGAACTATAGATTATGCTGCAACTGTACTGAGTCGACTTGATATTTTCTGAGAAAGACCACATAATTTGACATGGCCAATAGTTTTGAACAAAGCCAGTACACTCAAACACTCAGTCACGATGACTTTGTTGTTGAGTTGTAAATATTGAATAGGCATGTTGCTTACTGTATTTATCAAAATAATCAGTTAATAATAGTAAATTAGAAGCAGACCATACTAAAATTAAGTGCATGTTACAACATTAGAGCCTGGGATATATACCTGTATTTATAAGATTAGTGTATATTTTGTGAGCAACAACAAAGTTTTAGAGAAAATGGAAACAAAAAAGACACTTATACTTAAACTCAAAAAGAGTTGAAATTTCGATGGCATATAATGAGAAAAGAAGGCTTAGAGAATTTGACACTCACAAGACATATTGAAGGCAAGAGAGACAGGAAAACTGTACATAACCTACCTAATAAACTGGTGTAAATGGATAGCAGAACATGGTTTAGAAGAGATATAAAAATGGCAGGAAATTGAGGAGAGCCATGATCGCCAATATCCTGAAGGGACATAGCACATCGAAAAAGAAGTATATTTTGTTCTGTATGTGAGTCTCTCATAAGATGTAGATAGGCTCGGCTATCATCCGGTTCAAACTCCTTCCTGGTCTTTGGAACAGGAATAGAGGTTTATCCTTTGTTTCCTGTTTAGGATTGGGCTTACGGTTCCTTCTAAAGCCTTTTCCTTCTCTTTCACTTCTGGTGGCCCCTTATGTATTCATGACATTATGCTTGGGGTGGTGCCTCTTAATTTATAACTCTCTACCTTAAGTGGCTCTTGGACAGGGTTAACGTCATTGTAAAAAAAAAAAAAAGGGTCTGAATGAGGATATGCAGTGGCCTAGAATCTTGGACCAAAACCCTGCTGAAGGGAGGGCTGTAGTGTTCATGAAAACTGTCAAGCTTATAGGTTTTTTCCTAAATATTCCTTGCAAAATTACTGGTAAATGTGATAGGAAATATGGTATACAGAATTGGTGCTGGCCTTGATAGATTTTTTTTAGATTTTGCTGTGAAAGAACTTACAAAGGTGTTATATGCTTATAGACTAAAAGAACTTCAAAGAAGTTGTTGCTCCTTTATTAAATGATTTTGACGCAATATTGAATCTATCTTTTGTATTTTATTCATCATAACGTGTCCTTCTTATATTTGTTAAGTCAACTCTTTTTTTCCTCTCTTGCAGCAAGTCAACTCACTCAGTCTGCACATTATTCACTGCAATTACCATTTACCGTCTTTGGCCTCGGACAAACACCAAATTATATCGATACACTAGAAGTTGGAATTCCATATTCAACAAAAGAAGTCAGTATCATGCTTTTTTTTGTTTCGTTTTTTCTTTCATCTTATTTATTTGTTTGATAATTTTGCTCCAAGCAAGGTGATAATGCCACTAAGACACAAGGAGTTACTGATAAAGAAAGAAAATAAGAATTTAGTGAGGAGAGAGGAAAATAAAAGAACAGGATTCAAAAAGTCAGAAGATGACGATTAACATTTCATTTAAATTTTTGAAGATCGTAGTTGACAGGAAAGCAAGAATCTAGAGAAGAGTTCCGCATGCAAGAAGTGTGAGAAAACATTATTGGAATAGAACTATTATTTTGTTATTTCAACCAATTAACTGATTTCAAATGTCAGAATATTTTTGAGCTAATGATTTATTCAGATTTATTTGAATATAATTGATAATAATTTCAGACGATGTTCATAAAACATGTGAAATATTATTTAGAGCCTAACTTGTTAAAATAATACATAACAAGAAAACTTCATTATTTCCATTATCCTCATTTTCATTGCCATATTCATAATATTTCGGCTGTTGTATGCTCTGGCCTTCATCAAGTGATTGGAATTTTGAACCAAACTCTTTATTTTGGCCACTGGTGTAGATTGTTCTAGTTCTGTGTGCCATGCCTCTTATGTATGTCTCAGTTATTTCCCTTTAACTCAACTCTCCACGTTTTTTTGGTTCACCACTGCTGTAGCCTGGTATTGAACGCCCAACTCTTTGGGTCTAGTCACTGGATTGAACCGTCTTTATCCACTGGGCCATGAGGAAGGCTGGAGTGTACAAATGTTGTGAATATGGCAATGAAGATTAGGACAACAATCTGAATAATGTAAATAATGCTAATAAATCATAATACTTCATCTCAGAGATATAGAAAACTACATCGTGGCAAGAATTTAATTTGAATCTGATGTTGAAATTTATTAAAATTTAATAATTCTTATCTTTTGTATTTTGTCTGATTCTAATTCTTATCTTAACTTTTCTATAGTTTGCAAGTAAGCATAAAAATAAAGCCATTTCATTCTTTTTGTGTGTGTTTGTGTGTGTGTGTGTAATATTGTCATATAAGAAGAAAATGAATAATTACCAACACTAAGGTTTGAGCATGACACTGTGAAATCCTGAAAATATGTTTTCTGTTAGGTGTATAAATAGCAGTGATTATTAATTTAAAATGTTTTATGATGAAGCTTTAATAAAAGTGAAACATTTTAGATTGATAAACATTTCTTATTTGTTCTTTTTATTATACACACACACACACACACATATATATATATATATATATATATATATATATGTCTGTATATATATATATATAAATGGGAAACTATATATGTCTGTAATTTGAGCTACCAACACTAATGGACTTATGAATATATGTTTTCCGCCATAAATGATGTCAGGCTACTGACTGCAGTGACTATTGTGAATTATTGTGTGTTGATGATCTGGGTTTTTGATTTAGGATTTACTGGATGTTAAGCTTTGCTTCGCTACTAACAAGGTATTCACTGAAAATGTTAAGTATCTTTGGTTGACTTTTACTTCTTTGTTCTAAAGTATTTATTTGTGGTTGTAATTAAATACTGTTTTAACATTGAAGTCTTGAGTTATACTTAATTATTAACGGCCACCATACATCACAAAAATTTGATATTTATTGATAACAACTCGGTTTTATTTCTGATTCAATAATTATTGCTGTAGTCAAATACTGAGCCCTTCATTGATAGAAATTCTGTTTACCTTAATATACATTAAATTATAGGCTGCATTAATATATATATATATATATATATATATATATATATATATATATATATTATTATTTAAAAAAAATTATAAGTATGTTATAAAATCACTACAAAAATAGCCATTTTGTTTCAAAACACTCTGTGTCTTATCAAGTGATGATGTTGAAAATAAAATAAATGGTTTTAAGTTTCAGATTAATTAACGATCCTACACTAGGGGGAAACATTGTTACAAAAGCTAGAATAACCAATCAAAAACCAAGTATAGAAAGATTCAAAAGCTTGACAACGAAATCCTGCTATAATAGCTATTCAGATCTTTAAAATACGTGTAATATTAAAAATAATTTATACTAACCAATAATTATAAAATTATATGATAAAATTTAATATTAAAATTAAAAACTGACAATGTAACAAAATGGCTATTTTTGTAGTGATTTTATAACATACTTATGTTATAATTTTTTATAAATAATAATTATATCTGCTCTACTTTGTATTGAGCACTCTTTTAAGAATAGCAATTGTTGGTTATTGGAATTCATTCCGTATATACCAATTATATACTTATATATATATATATATATATATATATATATATATATATATATATATGAGTTTGTGACCCTGGGTTTCATGCTTTTGTGATCATCAAACACACTGGTTTATTTTTTAAAATTGAATCTATGCTTGTTTGACTATGCTTGGTGGTTGGAGGGGGAATCTATTTATGTGTTTGTTTGGGGCGGCACTATCATACGCATAGACACATGCATACAGGTGTACGCATTTTAGTTCATGCTAACACATCCATCTAAGCAATTTGAGGCTAGGCACAAATACATATCCGTACATTCGGGCATACATACATATGCAGTTGTAATTCTATTTCCGTATCGGGACCTTAGCTTTTTATGTGTGGCGATGTTTGTTTGAACAAGAGGTGGGTAGGGGTATTCTTGACGCTTTTCAGATCAACTGCATGGTCCATGAGAAGAACTTATACTTCCTCTCACACACACGCACACGTGTGTGTGTAGGCGTGCACATACACTATTACTGGTCTGGGCCTTTTCACCACCACTTTGGTTGAGCTGTGTTCTGTTTGTGGTCATGATGATGATGATGATGTTTGTATTTTCAACACTAACTGGTTGTTTATTGTTGATGGTTCTGATTATACTGATAGTGGTAATAGCTGTGATATTATTGATAATGTTAATAGATATTGATGCGCTAATGGTATAATGAGCCTTAATGACATATGATAACAGAAGAAGCTTGTACATATATGCTTCTTATAATATGTAGATATAGTAGGCCGATGAAAGAAATTGAAGAGGCAAAAAATAACAAAAATAATAATATTGATAATAAGACTAATAATATATATTGTGCATTGTGGTGTAATGGATATCGGCTTGGAATGAGTATTCGTAGAGCTGAGTTCAAATTCCAGTTGAATTCGTTATATTCACTTATGCACAAGTACACTTGGGAAAGGTATGAATCCATCTCTTCTCCCCATCTATGGGTTGAATATTAAGACAGACCGGGTTCTTTAGTCTTGGTTAGCAACCAATCTAGTGGCAGAAAGAAATGGCAACCTACTGTGGGGGGAAAAAAATCTTCTGCCTCTTCAGTCATGTATCAAAAGATACGCGATCACCCAAGCGTGTATCATGTGTGGCACTTAATTGACTATTTATTGTATATTAGTAGGCCATTTGTAAAAATGGATGCAAAATGTTAAAGATTGGAATTTTCAAACATGCCTGTGTCCTTTCTTAACAAGAACTAATAAAAAAAAAAAAAACCTTTTCAGAAGAAATTTTTTTTTTCTATAATGCTTTATCTACTGATCAAATCGAGTAGTTTGGGGCTAGTTCTTTGCCACAGTTTGTGTCGTTGACAGGTTTATAGGAGGTCTTTTTTGGAAACTGTATTCATTGAGTATGCCGAAATTCCTATTTAAACCTAGAATGTGTGAATTTATTTTAAAAATGAATTTTAACTTGGCTGTTTGGTGTTTTTGTTGGCATTTAAATTTAGTGTCTTCATTTAAATATTGTTGCAATGTTTTTTTTTTTTCAAAATAGCCAAGAATTAGAAAGGCTGTAGTTAGAGAGAGTACTGGAGCAGAAGACTAGGTAGGGTAAACAAAGAAAAGGTTTATTAAATACTCATACATAGAATGGAATAACTTGAGTAAATCAAATACTACTCAAAATCCTACTCTAATGTGGTTACTTGCCATATTTATAAGTAGGAGCAGTCCATTGTCACAGTAGTAGGGAAGAGCTAGAAATATACTTTTTCCTACTCTACAACAAATATATATGAAGCTAGAATGGCAACCTTTCTAGAGATGGTATCTTGATAAAAATGCTCCATGTACTTTGACTGCCATGATTGTCTGAGTTGGGTGTCAAGAAGTGCCTTGTAAAACCTAGCCTCAAATTTTTATGACAAAATCCTCTGTCAGGTCGGATCCACCTTGGTTTGTGTGACATTAATTCTATTTCTGCCTAAAAAAAACAACATGTCTGTAGTGATGATCTAATGTCAGTTTTGTAATCATCATTAATTCTAACACGAAATACGTCTTTTTTTTTTTTTTTCAAAATGAATGTCACAAATTGAATTTTTCTTGAAATTTTGTCAAGGGAAAATAAACATTTTGTCCTTTTTGTGTTATTTTATTGCATAATTTTGTCATTACTTGTTTCAAGTGATATCATTTCATAGACATGCTGTTTTGAAAACAACAGCTGTGTTTCCAACAAAGCTTTAATCAGATGATGACCTGTGTTCACTGCCTGACATATCATTTCTATTAATTCAGTGTTCTTGCTGATACCACCAGGCTGGCTTTTATTGGTTTTTTCCATTGCATTGTGGTAATGTGATATAAAAATGTCACCACCTTATATATTTATAATGTTTTTTCTTAACCTTTTGAGAAATCATAATTCATATTCCTCTCAATTTATTCCCTAATTAAAGTAAAATTGTTAAAATGAGGTTCGGAATGAATTAAAAGTACAATCATATCATAATAATGCTAACCAACAAAACTTGATATAACCAGAGAATCACTTTCGTTTCTAAAGCTTTTTTAATCCTGTTTATAGGGGCCTTAATGATTTTTACCATTTTACAACAGTTTTTTTTTTTTTTTTTTTTTTTTGTATGCTGTCATCATAACTTATTGGTTCCTGTCTTTTCATCTTTCTTACACAATTTATGGACGTGCTGGTGGTGTAATGGATAGCGGCATAAAATGAGAAATCAGAGTTCTGTGTTTGAATTCCAGTTGAGCTTGTTACATTCCCTTATGCACAAATACTCCTGGGAAACGTATGAACCTATCTCCCCAAACTATGGGTTAAATAGTACTGGATCTGGAAAAATCATTGTTCTCAAAAAATTATGTTATATGCCATACCTCTGAACACCAATGGGTATTTACCAATCCTCATAAATACATTGGACATTATTGTAAGTGGAGGTAATGTGCTTTTCTAAGTAGTCCACCACTAGCAATGGTTTACATACTTCACGCTGCTGACGAGTATTGTATTTTATTGATGTTATAAAGATTACCATTTTATTTCCAACATCCGTTTTGGTTATTCCTCATTCAGTAACCCTTCCTAGGTTACAACAAATTGTTAATGCAGTATTCCCTTTGTAAAAAAATAATTATTTTTACAATTTTTAAAATATATTTCAGCTTTACATAACCGAAAAACTGTTGATAAGCTTTTTTCAGTTTCATTCACTCTCAGTAACACCTTTGTATCTTAGTGGCTTTATTACCTTGCTTGGGTGGAAATGATTTTTTAAAAAAATGTTTATATATGGCAAAGAAATAAATTTTTTTTCTTTTCTTTTTTTTTTGTTTATTTGATATTATTTTAAATTGCATTTTTCAATTAAAAAACAATTTTTTCTTACTTTATAATTTATTGTATGCACCATTTTGAAAAAAAGTTTTTCTTTTTTGTTTGTAGAATAGCAAAATCCGTGAATGGACGTCCATTATTCCAAATTCACAGCTTATCATTATTCCATACTTGAGTCTAGATCCTTATAGGTAAGAATGATCCGGCTTTTTTTTGTTCATATTTCTAAATGTTCTATGGATTGATTATAGTCTGAATCTGAATTCAGACAGTACATTGGAGAAGGGAAATCCTGTAACGGAGAATTGGATCAACGTGACAAGTGAAACAGGGTTGGTTGCATGTGGTACAGTAAGCACCTGGAGTTATGTCTTCTTTCACAATTGGCTGTTGCAAGAGTACATTTCTACTAAGAGTAGGTGGTACTGACAAAATTTACATACCAATGATACTGAGCAGGTATTAGCCAATAATCAGTGTAGGTCTGGGACTGAGAGAGAGCTATATGACACCAGCTTTTTCTCAGTCAGGAGGAAGTGCTCTCGTGTGGACTGTCGGAGTTTTGCATTGAAGTGTTAGGTTGAAGTTTTGCATCAGAGTTGGGGTTTTCATTTGCTTTACTTAGAAAACCAGACAAGATGAACACAAATCCATGTACAATGAACTTGTAAAATACAAAAGTAACAACACATTCTGCCATTATTTATGTATGGTTTGCTCTCTTGTTCTGTCGTACAAAACTATAATTTATTCCTTACTAATAATTCAAATAGGACACTTGAAATAAAGTTCATAGAGTTCGTTCAAAGCAAAAAAAGCGATTAGTGCTCAAGCTATCTAATCCTCACTTTCCAGCCTTGATATAGTTCAGAAGAATCTTTGTGGCCTTTGCAAGGTTAAACACTACCCTGTTGTCTATCCTACATATCCTCATATTCTACATTCACCTCCTCTGTTTATACAACAACTCCATTCAGTAACCATCTGCCTTGAGTTGCTCTTGTGCCTTGTATGGACTAAACAGTTCATAAAAAAAGACTAGTATTCTGTGTCATTACCTGAGTTTATAACAACTATTTTGAATAAAGTCCTTAATAGATTTATATATTGTTTTTGAAATGTGGACTCGAAATATTTTCAGGCTGTGAACGATTGTGTTTATGGTATGATAAAATGCCTTCATTACATTTGGTTTTCCACCAGACAGAATTCATCATGGAAATTGAAGAATCTTCATAAATTTGAAGATGGGTGTAAATATCTTGATCATAGATGTCAATACCAGCGTAATGCATCAGTCTAATATAATGGTACATTTATTTTGCATAAATTTAATTTAAATCTAACAGTATAATTTCTGTTTGAATTTCCAGGATGATGAGTTATTATTTACCCATGACATTAAATCCTAGTGGTTGGTTGCTTTTGTTTAGCGACATATCAACACCTCTATGAGTTATTTAATGCTGAAATCTAAATATTTTGATTGGTTTGATTGATTTTCTTTAGCAGCATATCAACACCTCTATGGGTTATTTAATGCCAAAATCTAAATATTTTGATTGGTTTGATTGATTTTGTTTAGCAGCAGTTCAACCTCTATTGGTTATTTAATGCCAAAATCTAAATATTTTGAACATACTTGCATGTTTTCAACTATAGGTATTTTGTACATACCTTTATCCTGAAAGCATAAAATTATGTTTTTTTACATACGGTATTTACTCATGTATCATGTGACTTCTGAAGAACTAATTTTGAAGCTAATTTTAAGAGGGTCATATCATACATGAGATATAGAATTAGCATATATACTGCTGGCCCTAGCTATGCCATTGACCAAACTATATATCCATTTATTGTAGTCAAATTAGCTTCAAAATTAGATCTTCAAAGGTCACATGATATGCAAGTATATACAGCATATAGTTTGTATTTGTAGATCATGAAATGTATTGTTGGTAATTTTAATATAAACCTGGAAACAACAGCAGTTAATAGGTAAAATCCTAGTAAAATTAGTTTGTAAATTTGGCGGCATAGTCTTCAAGGGGTAGTTGAGACTCTGTGGAAACAAACAATGACTGAGTAACTGAGCAATACTAAAAAATAAAATAAAAATATCCATAGATATGAACAGTGGAATGAGAACCCATCTACATTTGTAGATTAAATAAAGTTCGAAATTCCTTGAAGGTTACTCTGATCAACAGGTGTCCTGGGTAAGATGATAAACTACATCCGTGTCCTGGGTAAGATGATAAACTACATCCGTGTCCTGGGTAAGACTATAAACTACATCCAACAGCAAGGCCTCTGATCAGAAGATTTTGAAGAGCATGGAACTGCCTCTTAATTGCTGGTGTTCCCAGGTTCACCCTGACCTGGGCTGGTAGCACCTGTTAGGGTCCCAGCTATGGGCAAATAGTTAACCCCCAAACTGCGGTCAAAACACTATGAAAGTGTAAAAAATAGGTTTTAATACCAGCAATATATATTTGTAAAAAATTATTACCAGCAATACATTTTTGAGGAAAAAAAAAAAAATTACCAGCAACAAAAATCTTGTCAGCATTAAATAACCCATTGAGGTGTTGATATGCCGTAAAACAAAATAAACCAAACCAAATCTCCTATAAACTGATTTCTTACAAAAAATATATATTCTATTCATATGAACCTATCCTGAAAAATCTTGTTGGCATTAAGTAAACCATTGAGATTGATATACCATAAAACAAAATAAACCAAACCAAATCTGATCAACAGACACCGCCAATGGTGACGTCTGAAACGTTGCGGTAACAAAGATGAGGGCATTATCCTGACTGTAAATAATGGCTGTATTGTAAATAATAGAACATTTTAAAATTATTAGATGTGTTATATTCAGTCTTGTCAATAGCTTTATATTGCAATTTGAGCAGTCAATCTATGGTAGTAAGCAAAGTACGTGAATTAAGTATAATGAAGTACAAGTCATTGGTGATATTTGAACTTGTGTCTTCATTGTCATGGGGAAGTCTAGATTAGCTGCTCTTAAAGCTACTTGTGAGGTTAGGATATCTGCTAATTGTTTAGTTTCAAGTCTCATAGGGAACTTTTATTTCAAGTCCATGTTGTTTACTTTGGGATGCCAGTCTGTGGCAACTCAAGCAATGTTGCAAGGAAAGAAAACAAATTACAAGTGAAAATTTTTAAAATTATTTTCAAGAAAACTAAAATCTTTTTAAGTTTATTTCAAAATATAAATATTTCGCTCTTTCTTGTCTGACTACAGAATTTTGAAAATCTCTGAAATTGTCTTGATGGCAATGCTAAGATGGATTTCGCAGAATTAACTCCCTTAGACTATCAATCATAGCTGCTGAAAAGTAAATACGTTTTATGAAATTTTGCTTCTAGACTTGGTGTATTTATCTAAAAGTAATTGTTTTTGTTATAATTCTTACATCTCGATACTTAAATTGTGTTAATTGGAAATTTGGGAATTAAAAAATTTTCTTTTTTTTTATTTTCATTAATTAATGATTCCAGGACATCTGAAAATTTTTAATTAGTGTTAAATTTATGAATAAATATCTTATTATATCAGTCTCTAAAAAAAAAAAAAGATCTGCTGAAATAAATTACCAACAAAGTTAAAAGCAAATTGACTGAATCTTGAAAGTTGTTCATAGCATGCTTTGGCAGTTAGTCAATAATTCCATAATTTTTATTTTTAAAATCTGTGTTTGTACTTATTTGAAATTAGTATCTGCAGGTGGCATAATGGTGTTTGATGTGGGAAATGGAATTACCGTCCTAGTCTGCTGTGTTCACTTTGCATTAATTCCTTTTTGGAATGGCATGAATTAATTTCTTCTTTCCTCCAGGTATGGATTAAATAACAGTGTAGCTTGAGGTGTTTAGCCTTGAGTTGCAGCCAGTGTAGAGGGACTACTCTGATTTTAAAACCAGGCAAAAGACAATGAGAATTGGATTTCCCAAGATAATTCCCAGATAATGAAGAACATAAATCTATGGATAGCCCTGAATGCCTCCGTCCTGAAGAGACGCCGCATTGGCCATTCATAAATAATTAAGAAAAAGGGTTATTTTTTTTTCTTTTTTAAAAAGAGATTTCAGTTTAGGATCACATTGCATACCACTAATTAATTTAATTTAATTATTATTTATTTATTTTTTTCTTTTTACTATAGTTCATCAAATACAAGGCTAAAGGGCCACTAAGTGTAGGGGGGGTTACTGAGTGAGATTTTCTGTAAGTGGGGCGGAGAGGAAGTGAAGTGCATATTATTGAGGATATCTAGGACAAACATTGGTTGACTTTTAACTTGAAGAGGCCAAGATTGTAGTAATCAGGGAAGCATCCTCTCGGGAGTCTTTTCCACATAGTGACAGTTCTGGGAAAGAAACTGCCCGAAGGGAACTTACGCCTTACCAATGGCACTTAATGAGAATGATTTGCTACCATGAATACGGCATAGCTGGTCCTAGCTGTGAAGGACTTAGCTGGTGGGACTAAAAAAGGTAGCTCATTTGGAAATTTGCCATAGTAATAGTGATTGGAGTAGTGAGAGGCTAGAGATGTTTCATCAGTGGGGATAATGGTGGCAGGGTGGAGGATAATTCATCATGTCCCACAAGGTTGGGTAATTTTGAACTCCCATCGAGGCTGGACAGTGAGGACTGGCCAGATATGCCAGCAATACGACATTCTAGGTTTGATCTGGTTCTCTCTTGTAAAGATAGAGCATGACAACAGGAGTTCGGTATTTTTCTCAAGCTCTTTATGATATCAGTGAAAGTCTTTGGTGCAAAATTTATAGCATTTTGTAATTAACATACAGATGAGTCAGATTTGTCCAACCAAACATTTGCATTTTGTTTACAGCCAAATGTAGTAATTCTGATTGGACATAGAGGAGTCTGTGCTATTGAATCTGCCATCCGTTTACAAAAACTCTTTAGGTATATTACTTGCTGTTTACCTCTGTCCCTCTTATTTTCAATATGTTCTGTGAGTATTAGATTCTCCAAACCTCCTTTCCTCATGTATCACAAAAATTTCAACTGTCTCTTTCTGATCCTGAGCTAAAATTTCCCTGTTGTTTCCATTTTAAAAATTCTTTGTTGCTTATATATTCTATCTTTGGTATTCTCAGCATCCTTCTGTAGAGCCACATCTGCATGGCCTCGAGTCCTCTCTTTATAGGCCTCTTTTGCTATTCCAATGCATTGTTGGATATCTGTCTAACATTTTCCATAGCATAAGTGAACTTGTGCAGAAAGCTTACAAGCTTTTAAGTTTAAAAATAGCAAAATTTAGAAATAGAATTAAATCTGGAAAGAGTTAAACTATATTTTTTAAACCAACCAAGCAATTGGTGCACTTTAAGAATTATCACAAATTAAAGTGATTGGACAACAGGAAGATGAGTAACACTGGACAATTCTGGTTGGCATTTTCCAATCTTTTTGAAGTCTCCATTTTAATTATCTTAGCAAAGTGTTTGTTTCTCATATTATAACTAATTCTTTTGTATGTAACGCATTTCCTTTGTCTAAAATAAAAGCAAAGATAATATTTTGTTATTATAACAGAGAAATGTTTCTGATTTGGGATTTCAGCTGGAAGAATCGACTGTTTGTAACACCCAGTCGCCTTGTGTTATTAACGGGGGCTTCCCTTCTTGGCACATGTGCCGTCATTGCTGCTGTGGTTGGTATCTTACATTGGAGAGAAAGGGTGAGTTCTCTTGCTTGGTTTTATTGGCAGAGGGGGGCAACTTTTCAGATTTTTTTTTTTTTTCCTTTCCTTGTTTTATTTTTAAAAAGTCGTTTTCATTTAGCAAATGTCAAGAATGTGACAGAGAAGATCAAAGATCAAATTTATTTTCTAATAGGAACAAAAAGATTTTAGAAATGTATCCAGTCAGCTTGTTTTTGAAGAAATAGAATAAAACTTTATAGATTTCATATGGCATTACAGATTTTTATTTGATAGTTAAATGAATGAAATAAATTATTTTATTGATAAGTTCAAGACAATAAAACTTACTTTATATTATTCCAATAAACATAGTTTCAAACTATTTTTTAATAAAAATGAAGATTAAAATACTAACTCAAAAATTAATATTAATGGTTGCAATGCTTTATTTAATAAAAAATGAAAGTGAAAGTAGATACTAGTAAAAAAAAAAAAAATGATTGACAATGCTTCATCTAATAAAAAGTGAAAGTAGATACTAATTAAAAATAATGATTGATAATCCCTCATCTAATAAGTGAAAGTCAAAAATTAATATTAATGGTTGACAAAAACAAAGTTATAACAGAAAAATATTTCTGATTTGGGATTTCAGCTGGAAGAATTAACTTCATTTAAAAAAACAAAAAAAAAATGAAATAAAATAAAGCTTAAAATTCATCTCCATATGGTTACACATATTTTTTGTTAAAACTTCAATTGGATTTTAAAAATGTTCATGTTAAAATGTAATAAACACAAAAGAGGTGCGGGGAGTGGGGTGGTTCATTTTGCAAAAATCCATTTCATTTATTCAGATTTTTCTTTTTCATGTGCAACTTATAAATTCATGTAATACTTTGCCATATTCATGATTGTTTTCTAAGCATCTTTTGTCAGAAATTTCTTTATTGTAAATGAATTCTTTGTACTTTATCTATTGATTGTTGGTAAATAATTGTGAGCTTGATTTCTTTTCTTTTTTAGGCTGAAGACAAACGAGAAAAACTTCAAGAAGCCCACAAATTCCACTTTGATGCCATGTAAAAAGAAATGAAAAATAAACAAAAAAGCAAGGGATAAATTTTTTTCTTCCTTTTTTTTTTTTTTTTTTTTTTTTTTAGCTCATTCCAAGTATTTTTTTTTTTTTTTTAATCTTTAATGCTTTGACATTAAAGAAATAGCTTCAATACAATTAGAAGCCTCTTTTTTTAATTGCATTTACTGTTTTTCTCTCTTTAAAGACATAGAACTTTGACAAAATGACTTGCCAAATATATTTAGGATAGGAATGTTAATAATCTTTTTTTTTTTTTTTTTTTTTTTATGAAACCATTTTGGTTTAGTTTGCACAAAAATGAAACTTGATATTTTTTTTTCCTTTTTAATAAGAAAACTCGAATACAGAATCAAATGAATGAAATCATCCCTCGTTGTTGGTTGACTAGAATTTCCTTTCATCTTAATTTCAGTTGCTTTTTATTATAGTCTAGTTCAACCAAATAATGAAGGCAGTTGATAATGCTTCCTTTGATGACCAACAGAATCAAATTCACAGTGATAATGTTGCTCTTGCTTATAGGATTATAATTAATTATTAAGAAATATTTCCCTGTGATTTTAACTGATTTGAAAACATTGGGAATTAATGTCTAACCTAATTGGATTACTTTCACTTTCATCTTTATTGGAACAAATCCAAATCTCTGGCAGGCTATACCACCCCCGCTTTTTATTTATTTTTTGAATGTTCTAGAAATTTTAAACTTGAAAAAAAATTGTTCACAATTTAAACTATTCACATAAGCTAATAAATTGCTTTATGAACAAATATTTTAAGCTGATAGTAGATATTTAAATGTGTTTTGTTTTTTGTTATTTTTTTTAATCCATTTTAGTCAATGTTATGAGAGTTGCTTATATTTAAAAGAAAATCTAATTTCCTGTTGCATATATTTTATTATTAAACCTTAATTTCTTTTTTATATAAAAGAATTTTTTTTTTTTTTTTTTGACAATTTGTTTTTATTTTCTATTTCTTGCTTAAATTTATTCTGAAATAAATTTTCTCTACAGAAGTTAATCTTTTTTAAAAAAAAAAAAGCTTTAAAAATGAGTTTTGGGATGCTATTTTTTTTTTTTCTTTTTTTCAAGCTTGTTGTACAAAAGGCGAAACTATTTTTGAAAGATTCTTTTATATATTGAAATCTTTTGCATATAGTAGAAAAAAAAATTTAAACCATTTTTTAAAAGTACTATATTTGCTTTTATTTTTGTTTTATGAGTGCATGCCGAAGAATTTTTGGCCTAACTCACTTCCCAAGATCAGTATTCAGATGTTTGATCATTAAAACACTGTTTATTTTTATTTATTTTTTTTTTTTCCTTGTGATTTGGATCAAGAGAGTTTTTTTTTTTTTTTTTTTCCTCCAATATCACATCAAATCTCTTAAATGTATTTTATTAATTTTGAAATCTTTGTTATGGATTCAAGTTATTTTGTAGTCAGATGAAATTACTGGCACATTGTTGACTTGAGGTGTACATCTTTCTAGATTCTCCATTGAATACATGAGGAAATTGATAAACGCTATCATTGCAGTTTGATAAAAGTCAAAGAAATTCTTTAATAATATTCAAGTTTATATGATTTATAGCCTGTTACATGTTAAAATTTGTTAGCAAATTTAAAATCTTACACATTTTTCTTTCTTTTCATGTAAAGAATTTATTTATAAAATGAAAATCTTTCTAATACATTGACCTATTTTGTATATTGATTTGTACACTTCCATATTTAGGCTTTTTTTATAAAAACAGTTGGGAAATATTTGTCCCAATAGAAACAAGGAATTTTAATTTTTCTTTTGTTTTTCAAATTCATACTTTATCATTACATTTTTTTTTTTTTAGCTGAGATTATCTTTTGAATATGTTTCTCTGATTTAATTTATTTACAGCCGGTTTTTTTCTTCTTAAATAATATAAATTGCTTTTTAATCATTTCATTAATATCAAGACATATATATATATATATATATATATATATATATAAATATATATATATATATATAATGAAAAAACATTTTTTTCATGTGATACATTTTGTTGTTTAGGACTTCGATGTATTAAAGTGATGTTGATTTGATTACTCATTTGCATGAAGGGTGGGATGCTCAAATTTTAAATTTAAACTCAAAATTAAAAAAAAATTAATTTTTTTTTTTTTTTTTTTTTTAACCTAAATATCATCTTAGTTCGATGAAGTCCTAAAATTTTTTTCAACTCTGTCATAGATTTTCCTAAAAGTCTTCTGAGATATGAACATTTTTTATATAGTTTTCCCATATATATATATATATAATTTCAGATAGAGTATATCTGTTAAAGGACAGTATGAATAAAGACAAAAGGAAATCTTAGCTAACATGTTTCATTCACTCAAGGACTTGGGATTTTATCAAGGCAAATGTAATGATTTGATAAAGTCCTTCAGTAGACAAAACATGTCTGCTAAGATAAGTTTTCCTTATGTTTTTATTATATATAGTGAAAAACCAATAAATAAACCAGAAATTTTGTTACCATCAGATATAAAAAATATCTGTACTTAATTTAATTAAACATTACCTTGTAACTATTTAAAAAAAAAAATATTTTTATTTTTATTTTCAAGAAACCATCTTTTAGTGTAAATTAAGGAAATTTTTGCTTTGCTGATGAATTTGACTTTTATTCCTGTCAATATTTCTTTTATAAACATGTTTTGAATGTTTATTAATTATTGTTAATTTTTTTTTTTCATAGATAATTCTCTTGAAAGATTTTATAATAATAAAAATATTTATTTTGTAAATAAAGTCTTATTTATTCTACAAAAATTAAGTTTTTTTTTTTTTTCCTTGACCCATTGAACCCTGACAACTGACTTTGTCATCCCTAATGTTGTATCCTTAAAGAGGTTACAAACAGACAAAGGTGGTACTTAAGTGAAGGAACAGCAACATACACATAGATGAAAGAAAGAGAGGTTTACTGTAAAAGAGAATACACCATTGAAAGACAGGGAATCAGGTGGCAGGCTAGTAATTCCCGAAGCACAAACCCCAGGTATATCCTGTGCTCACTATATGTATCTACTGATATAGTCAGTCCACATAGGTGATAGGGAGTATGGGACATTCCATTACAACACTTAAATATTTTGGATAAGTTTAACTATTTTAAGACTACCTGTATATTGAAACAAATAAACAGTGAAGATCAGCAAATGGCCAGTACAAAGTTGCTCATCTGAATAAGCTTATTCTATTTACATTTAGGCAAATTTCGTTATTTAAGACCTGCCTATGTAATGGAAATTGGTGAAAATAGCCGTTTTCATGCGGGGAAACATTTGACATTCACTGATCGAACATTTAATGTTATTGTTGTTTGAAATTTATAAAATATTTTTCTTGTAAGACATTTTTAGAAAAATAGGTTTCTCAAGTCCTGTAACTGTTATCATTCCTTCTAGTATGGATGAGCTTAACAATGGATTTATTTCTGTTAAACTTGGAGTTGGAAAACAAATCTGAACTTTTTATTTATTTACTATTAATTAGGTATGTCCACAAAAAATGTGA
Source organism: Acanthosepion pharaonis (assembly GCA_903632075.3). Lineage (NCBI taxonomy): Eukaryota > Metazoa > Mollusca > Cephalopoda > Sepiida > Sepiidae > Acanthosepion > Acanthosepion pharaonis. The sequence goes on along the minus strand of CAHIKZ030000903.1, from coordinate 522,983 downwards.
TACATAAGGTTTACAATGAATTTATAAATATGAAAAGTCTTCCTTGAAGTTTTTATTTTACTTTTAATTTCAACCTAATGGATTAAATTTAATATTTTCATTAAGCTAAATACTTTGCTGTATTTCAAAAACTAATTTAAATTGACTGGAAAGATATATTTTTGTGCTGCTAAAATAGCAGATGAGTGCCCTTTTTTTTTTTTTTAGTCATCTTTCATGGCAGTGTAATTCTCTTTATTAAAAAATGTTCTAAAAATAAAATATACTTTTCTGAAAGTTTATTTGAGGAATATTTGCTGATTTAACGTATAATTAATCTGGTTTGAAAAAAAATATTTAGGTTTAAAATATTGCAGAAATGCATTTTTTAGCCCGACAGTAGCTGTGTTTTTAATTGATTATCTGTGTTGTAGTGTTTGACGAGGTGATGACAGAACTAATGTTGTTCTATGCAGATATATCTGTAAAACATAACTGAAGAAAATGAGTGCTTTTTTATTTAATTTTTAAATCCTCAGTAGTCTTAAATATTTATGAAGATATTTTCCATAATCTAATGTTTTATTGAATTTTAGAAATTTTGGCTTTAAATTTACTTTAGTCATCGCTCTCATTTTTTGATAATGTTGTGTATGGTTGCCCGTATTTATAAAAATCAGCATATTTTTACACTAATAAAAAAAAAAAAAAAAATTCAAAACTATTTTTAAAATATTGGTGTTTGATGATTTGTATTAAGCCTTTCCATTTATGATTAGTAATTATAGTTTTCACTTAATATCAAAACTGCTGAAATTAATACAGAATTTGAAAATATTTAAAACTCAATAAATTTTTTTAAATTAAAAAAAAATGAAAATAGTTCTTGTAAAAATTTATTATTGAAAAAAAATCTTTTTCTTAAGGCTATAGTGTCTTTAATATATCTTATTGATAAAAACAATTAAAATCTTCTTAATGGGGTTTTATTGCCTTTTTTATTTTATGATTCAAAGCAGATGTTTGGTAAATTGTGTTTTCTGTTGGTCGAAAACAAATTGATGATTTCTCTTTGTAGTTTTAATTTTAAATAATATAAATATAAAGGGGGGAAATTTAATTTCCTGAAATTTCATGCAATTAAGTAAATGAGGGTAACAGATGTAAAAATATATATTTTTACCAAGATTTTCTTTAAAAACAAAAAGAAAAAGAAATTCTAAAATAATTTCATTCATTTATAAATAAACTCCAAAAAATTCATTAAAATTTGGCAATTATTTGATTTTTGCAAGAATTTCCAAAACGTCTTTTTTTTTTTAACCAGCAAAAAGACACTAAATTTCATTATACTAATCTTTGGTCCACTTGATGATGCGAGATAAACAAGATTTTTAATCAAAATCCTGCTTTTAACTAATATAAATACAAAGTATCTGAAATTTTAATTTTTTGAAATTTCATAAAATGAAGTAAGTGGGAATAACACGTATTTTTTTTTTTTTTTTTTTTTTTAAAAAAAAGTGAAAACTTCCAAGATAAATTGGATCAGTTTTGTCAACAGAGAAACATTTTTTAAACGTTTCACCCCAAGCAAGGTGGGAAGCCACTAGCACGCAAGGGGTTACAGAGAGTTGGAGCGAGAGTAAATAGGAGTGATAGAGGAAAGGATGAAGAGAAGGATAGGGGATAAATCAGGTCATCTGGAGACGTTGATTGACATTACATTTGAATAGTTGGAGATTATAGCTATCAGGGAAACAGGAAGAGGGGAGGGAGTTCCACAGGCGAGAAGTGCAAGACATGAAGCTATTAGAATAGAAGAGACAGCTACATTTAACAATTTCAACAGTGAAAGGGTGTGAGCGAGATGCCAGCCTAGTAGAACGCTTAAATTCTTATATTCTAGCCTTATCCTGATAGATTATTATTTACTTTCTGTTAATTGTCTCCTGACGTTCAAGGCACCTTTTTTTTTTTTTTTTTGACTTCCAAGGAATTGATGTTTTTTTTTGTTTTTTTTCAGTAGAAGCTGTCACTTTTTTTTTTGGTAACAAGAGAAACATGTTCTAACCTTATTCTGATAGACCAAAGAAACATGCAGTTTATCGTCATCCTGATGGAATATTCTGAACTTTCTGTTTACCAATTCTTATTATTCTTGCGACATTCTACAGTCTTTTCGATTTTTAGAGAATTCTGCCAAATTGTACTTAGACTTTATGAATTTAAGTGTAGTACTAGATTGACAGCTAGGTCTCATTAATTCAGAGTTGAATTGGCTAGATGTAACAGTAAGTTCTATGCTAACAGCTCCTTTTCTCACACTTCCTGCTTGTGGAACTCTCTTCTGACCCCATGCATTCCAGCTTGGATCTTCAAAAATTTAAATGTAATGTCAATCGTCATCTGTCTTTTAATTGCTCTTCTATTGTTATTGCTCCTTAATGTTTCTCTTTTTTTCTTACTCTTTCGCACTAAGTTACCCCTGTGTCTTAGTGGTTTTATTGCCTTGCATAGAGTGAAATGAAAAAAGAAAAAGCCAAATAATAAAAAAAAAAATATGTAGTCTGAAAATACAATATCTTATGAACAAGGTGGATGAGTGAAAACTTCTCAGATAAATTGTAACATTTCTTGATAGAAGTATGAAGGCTACCGTAATCCTGATGGAATATTATGTACTTTCTGTTAATTATATATGTGTTTGGTGTATTGTTGCTTTCAGTTATTTTATGTGGGAACAGTACTTGTTTGAATCAATCGTTTGGCTTTTTGAAAGTGTCTCATGGCTGTTTATCTTCCAGTACCATCATACACACGAAATTATTTTCTGCCATTTAGTACGGTTAGTGATGGTTCATTTCGCATGCTCTGTTCTTTTTCCATTTAACATTGTTGTAAAGAATACACTTTTCATCTCTCATTACAATTCATTTAAAAAACATTTTCGTAACTTTTAAGTAGTGAATTGCAAACATAAATGCAATTAGTAGATTTTTCT